>VVHJ01021585.1:2331-25585 GCA_015107715.1 Tylochromis polylepis
TTGTGTATCTGGAATGAATTTTAGATCTTTAAGTCCATCTCATGGAAAATGGGAGCAGAAACAAAGGTGTTGCATTTATATTTTTGTTGAGTGTATATACCATCTTATACTATGTACTGCTGTATATGTGGTGCGTTTAGATGATTAAAATAACGCTTCCAGCATATGGCGTGTAACCCAGTTTGTGGTGCACAAAATCTTAATGCAGCCACACACACCGCTTAGAATTGTGTGTTTTTAAGTGAATTTTATGATAAACATTAATAGTGTGTAATGGAAAAGTACTTATATGTATCGAGGATTATTTCTGGCTGGTAAAAATTCAAACAACCAGCCGTACTCTCAGCGCTGAAGGTTCAGTAAAGAAAATGCCCCCCAAAATTCAGAATTTAATAAATAAATATGTAAATAAACGAGTTTAGTCAGTAAAGGATTTGAAAAACGGTTGAGGAGGAAATTTATAGTTATGTTTTAGTAGTAATGTAAAATAAAACAATATATTCAAATGGCTTTTAGTGGTGTGTTTGAGCTCATTATTACTTTATGGTGTTTTAAAAAGAGTAAAAAAAAAATTAGTGGTTCATTGAAAAATATTTTTCCATTAATGAGCAAAAATTTTTTTTGTTTTGTTTTGTTTAATTTTATTCCATGTTCATTCCCCTTTCCTCTGCATTTTATTCATTACATTTTTTTTTGTCATCTCTCTCTGCTACCCTCTCTCCTCACCCCTGTGGCCTATGGATTGCCTCTCACTGAGCCTACTTTAGCCAGAGATCTCCTCCTGCTAAAATGGGAGTACTTCCTCTCTGCTTTTACCAAGTGCTTGTTTGAGTTCTCATTCTAATATGACTAAGATGACTTTTGGTATGAGCCGTATAAATAATACTGAACTGATCAGAGGAGAAAACCAGACTTTTATGTGGCTCTTTTATTTCTATTATCCATAAAATGTCACTGAAATGTTGCTCAGTCAAATAAATTAAATTTAATGTGCCAACTTGGGCTTTGTGAAGATTTGAAGAAGGGAATTGTTCACTTTTTTCTGATGAAGATAATAATCTGCAGATGAATTGCTCATTAAAATGCTGATCACGAGTTGCAGCACTACTATTCCTTGCCTGGTTTCACCCCTTTGCTTTCTCCCTTCACTGTCACTTTAACCCCCATCCACCTTTCTCGCCCTCATTTAGTCGTGTGCCTCATGGATGTTCAGCTCACAGGGCTGTATTTGTAGACGATGTATGTACACGGACAGATGGACTGTCTCGTCGGAATGTTTCACTGTTGCTAGGCAATGTGGAAACATCCTGTCAGCTGTTCATATAAACGGACTGAAGAAAAACACCTTAAGTACCTTAAACTTTGTACAGTAGCTGGGTGCTATACAATTTGTTTTGTAACAAAAATTATTTATTGATTGTTGCTATGAATCCATAGATGTCAAAGTGATATATGTAAGCATATTCACTGGCAAAAAGGAGGAACATTTTTCTGACTGTGTCACAGTTCCCCTTCAATCATCGTTTTAGATCCTGCTGTCATTTTTATATTTCATTCATAAACAATTAAAAAATGTGTTATTTTCTACATTTTTACTTTGTAGTTCTATAAAATGTTTGCATGCTCTGCAATTTACTGCTGTACAACCAAATGGTAAAATGAACTGCTACTTACAGAGTGCTTTTGTATTCTAACCGAGCAATCGCGGCACTTTTTACAAGCCTTATTCTCTCAATCTCACACACACATTCGTCCAAGCACTTTTTCTGTACTTAAGCGCTTTGTCTAACGTTCGCAAACACACTCACATGATTGGTTGGTAGAGTGGTTGGCTGATTGCTAGATGACCCGTACCTCGTGAGCCATAGCCGCCAAATGTGACCAAGTTCTCCAGTCCTTTATTTTTGAAATGGACTAGAAGAAAATTAAATGCAATGAGGAGAAATATATTCGGGTCAGAGTTATACAAAGCGTTAATACGTTCACTGTGTTGTGTTGTTTTTACTGCATCGTAATACGATGCTTAGTGATATGTGGTGAGTGGTGGTAATCAACTGGATATACTGTGTCCCTCTCTCCAGCTTCGTCATGGTCCTGGTGTGTCTAATCTTCAGTGTGCTGTCCACGATAGAACAATATGCAGACTTTGCCACGGGTACCCTCTTCTGGATGGTGAGTAGTGATACACCTAAACGGAAACCTTCCACAGTTCACCACCGAATGTAAGGTTTATGTCACAATAGCCCTAAATTAACAGTATTGGTAATTACCCAAATCATTTTTTGTGATTGTGTAATGGTTCATCCACCAGTATGCACAAGCTCTTTAAGCAAAATGGTATTTTTTAGTGTTTAAATATAATTATTGTTGTTAACTGTGATTTTTCAAATGGTACTATTTTAGAAAAAAGGCAAAAAAACCCAGCAAAGCACGACATTATTTTTTGATTAAGATATACTTGTATTTCTGTTATGTTTGGTAATTGTATAATAAATTATTAAATAATGACCATTGTACAGCTGCAGGCTGCACTCATCCGCAAATGAAGAGCAATACCTCAGCAACAGATCCAAACGCAGTCCATGGGCACATGGGTGACTGCAGAGGCGAAAGCCATACCTTACATTAAACTTCTTGTATACACATACATTACAGTGTTGGTCTATAAAATATATTTAAAATATAAACTTGCATTTCTTTTCTCTTTTTAGCTAGTGTTTGTATATATGATATCTGGTGAGTGGTGTAAAGCAAGCAGTACCTCAAGTTGTCCACGTGATGGCGATATAAGATTGTAGCTGGGAGAGATTTTAACCGCCATCTTACAGCTCAGTCTGATATTACAGCGCCCAGAAAGAATAATCACTTTCATTTATTGAAAATACCACGAAACCCACCCATCATCTTGCACGGCCTTCATCTGAAAGCTCATGCAGTAACATGTGTCTTTTGAACCTACAGTGAAGACACTTGTTATGTGGAATCATGTGGCTCCACAGGGACTGTATTTGTTGATACATGCTGGTGGATTGCCTTTTTTGCTGCTTATTAGGCTATTAAGGCTGCTAAGTGATGCAATAAATCGGGGGATTACAGCAGGTAGAGAAAATTATTGCTTCTGTTTGGAAACTCTACAAAGAGGCCGGATCATCTGTCTCCTGCTAGCACACTGTGAACATCAGTGCACACACAGCTACTGCATGCTCACACCTAGTTTGCACATACACAGTGGCTTCACAGACACACAGCGCACCACCTCCTGAGTCCTGCTGCAATCAGAGAACAGAGTGGACACTATGTTCTATAAACTTTTGGCCAGTGTCCTTTGAAGACTGACTATCACAGTTATTTATTTTTATCAAGAAAGAGACAGATATTCTTTATCTTTCTCTCTAAATTGGAGTCTCCCTGTCTCTCAGTCCTTCCCTTCATCCACCTTACATGTTTTTATTTCTGTTTCAACCAAAATTGGAAAAAAAAAAATACCCTGTTTGTTTGTGCACCTGGTTGTGTGTTTGTGCATTTGTATGAGTGTATAATGGCTCAGCATTAATAGTGAGATAAGATAAAGCCTTATCTATCTTCTGTGTGCGTGCATGTGGGTGCACGTGCCAGTGCATTTGGGGGCAGGTGTGGAGGCAAAGCTCCGACTGGTGTCACCGTGGCACGCACTGGTCATAGTAACTATACTTAGAAAGTTCAAGGTTAGCTAACATCTGTAAATCACAAGCGGCTTATTTTGGATGGCAGAGGGGACATTAGTCCTTGATGATACTGCCTTCAAAGTGGCTGCCAAAGTAAAGCTGACCAGGCTAAGCAGGAGGCACAGGGGGGACGTACACACTCGGTGATATTAATGAGCTATTATTGGGCACTGTCACTTCCAAATTCCCCCCACTTGACCAAAAACCTCCATGATGTCCCCAGTTTATGGTCAGAGAAAAAGAAGGACCTCCAGATCATGGCCTAAATGGCATATTCAGGACATTTCTAAAGAATGCATTTGAGATTTAATGAGAGGTTTGGTAAACTAATATATAAATTTTAAATGACACTTGTGGCAGTAGTGGCATCAATTATGCATCTGACGGCAACATGTTATTTGTAGACTGAAAGAACAATCTTGGTTGGCAAGAGTAAATCACTGACATGGTGTCATTTTGTCATGTGGTTATGGTTATTTCAATATTCATGAGCATAGTTTGCAAACTAGAAGAAATTAAAAAATCCATTTGATATAATAAGCTTATGTGTGGCATGTCAGATAACTCAGAGAAAGCATTTTCAGTTTGAACTGATGTGCCACGAGTGTGTGTTGATATACATAAGCCTCTCTTGCAATGTGAGACGCAGCAATGAAGCGATCTAATCACATTTTCATGTGATACTGTAATTCCCAAGCAGGTCTTTGAATGAGCTTCATCTTTTTCTAGCTTGATGAGATTATCGCTGCACCAATAGGCAGCTGTTTTCAGTAAACACATAGTTGCCAGTTTAGGATTCACGTACAAAATACCCCAACATCTGGGTGACCTATTTTATGGTATTATTGTGACTAATCCCTTTAAATTTCCCAAATTGATGCGTACCTTTGACTTTCAGATTTTACCTAGCTGTCATAATTACTAAGCTCAATAAATTGGTATTCTGTAGGCTATTTTGTGTTGGGTGTTAAGTATTACTAAATGACAGTTTAAGATCTTTGGGTCTGCATTTTGAAGGCAACAATCAGGATTTCCTACTTTGATCATTTCTAAACTACTAACTTTGTAGTCCAGCATACAGAAATACAGCTTGATCTGCTGTCAAAAGTACAAAGCACCGGGGGCATGGAATATAATCTGTTTCTGTCCTAACACAAACAAAAAACTACTACAGCTTGCTGGAGAAAGTTCAGCTGAAATGGATGTCACAGGCAGACTGGTTAGAGACATCTGAATGCCTGCCCACGTCTCTGATTTGTTTGGTTTCACCGAATGAATGCAGTGAAAGCAAAAAGGTTATTCAGTCTGATTATCAGGCTATGTTATAGAGATTTGCTGGACCATTTCTGCCCGTCTCTGTCAATTATGCCTCCTTAGCGGCTTCTTTCTTTGTCTTTAACTCAGTGACAGAAAATGTGCAATTCATGCAGATGAATGAGAAGCGCAGGATTCCCAGGGGCCGGACGACTCAGGCGTAAAAATGAAAGTTGTAAACATATTCGAGTGGCGGCGGTAATGAGTAAACAGATAATTTAGAGAAGCGAAAAAAAGAAAGATAGAAAAGAGAAAAGGCTTTTGTTTAATATTAGAGCGACACTTCTTCAGCTGAGATAGAGTCTGGCGTGATTGACAGGTCATTGTTTTGAAGTCTTGTGGTGCTGGGTTATTGCAGCAGGGCTCATGGTATTAAGTTTCATACAAGGGGTGGTCAGGGAGCAGCCAGTTTAAGCAACTGAACTCAATGAATTGACCACCCACATCGCCATAGGTCCTGACAGTAAGGTAGCTGAATATTATGGATATTCGGTGTCCAGGAAAATGATCTCACATCAGTTGAAGCTGATTCATCTACGACTCCACACTTGCGTGCATGTGTTACAAAACAAGTACACAGTGACACAATGCAGATATAGAGGTGCACATGATTGCAACTAATACTGAAGTTGTTATTTATCAGTTAAATCCTGCAGACAGATTTAAACATTAATAACAAGAGGTGATTTTTTTTTAAAAGCTTTCTTACCTAATGGTTTTTCATCCTGTGGCTTTAATCACTTAGCCATTGACCCTGCCTCATGTATGAGCTGTTATCAGCTGTGTTGTCAACCTCCATCTTTACTCCTGGGTGGCCTCATTTGGTCCTTCTAGACCACCTTTGTGTCTCTCTTCTTCTGTCTCATTCAGCTGTCATTACCCACTCATATCAATGCTGTAAATCTTGGTGATTGATTAATATAGCTTTAATGCTTTTAAATTAGTGCTAATGCATAGCACCACATCAGTGATTTAAAAAAAAAAGGTACCTTATCTACTTCCACATCCTGCATGTGTTTCAAAGTTAGAGCCAATGTACCAATGGATTAATGTAACCCTGAATCCGTGTTTGCATTGTTCTCCGCAGGAGATTGTGTTGGTGCTGTTCTTTGGCACGGAGTATGTGGTCCGTCTGTGGTCGGCAGGCTGCCGCAGCAAATATGCAGGCATCAAAGGACGCCTCCGCTTTATCAGGAAACCCATATCAATCATAGGTGCACCTGGCTTTTTCCTTTGTTCTCATTTAATACAACACATGCCATAAAGTATATTTGTAGATGAACATCTCAGATAAATCCAGCAAGACTTCACTTTTGTATAAAACTAAAAATAATTGTAGCCAACCTTATTTGGTTGTGTCTTTTTGTTTTTTCTTCTTTTTTTATGTGTCTTTCTCACAGATTTAATAGTGGTCATCGCCTCAATCATTGTGCTTGGTGTGGGGTCGAATGGCCAAGTGTTCGCAACATCTGCAATCAGGTAGAGCAATGATTTTCATCTGCATTTTACCATGTGCTCATAGCTATAGTGGGGTGAAACAGCTGAGATGATGTTGTGTGTTGCAGAGGCATCCGTTTTCTCCAAATCCTGCGTATGCTGCACGTGGACCGTCAAGGAGGAACGTGGAGGCTGCTGGGGTCTGTAGTCTTTATTCATCGACAGGTAAGATAAGAAGAATCCAGCTAAATATATTAGCTCCACAACTCTGCCTGTATGTTATTATTTATTTATTTTAAATGTAATTGTTCAGAATCATTTTAATGCATAATGGCCAATCAACAGAAGGTATAACTGCAGCAACAGTAAATGCACAGGCCTTAATTGTGCTTATAGAGAGCAACAGACACGCTAGTTAACGTACTCATAGTAACATTTACTGCTTATGACAACAAGTCCAATGCACAGAGGTGAATAAAACAATCAGAGTAAACCTGGCTTTATAAGGAGAAGAAAAGAAGTTGTCAAGGTTGGCTGTACTCTTTTTTTTTTTCTCATTCTGCTACACTTGTTTTAGTTCTTTCTCAGACCGATACACAGTGAAGTCAGATGATGTAATGTTCTCTTCTTAATCCTTCAAGTACACCAAATTCCTAGGTTGTGGTCAAACCTGACATTCATATCTCTTTGATGCATAAGAGGAGCAGGGCTTATCGGTGAGGATTGTGTGCAGAGACTCATAAAAATAAATTTAAGATGTAGCCAAACTGAGCCTAATGTGATTTGGTGCCATCTCTGTGTTGTCAGATGATCACTTTATTAAATGATATGCTCTGTTTAGTGGAAACACTGTAATGTGAAGAAGCTGATGGGATCTATGCTCAGACTGCTATCGCTGATTTTGCCTTCATTTAATCATATTCATTAATTTATTTACCATAATTTTTTTTGGAGCGCGGGGGGGATTTAGAGGTTTAGACTCAAAAAGCTATGGCAAAAACAAGGTGCATGTTAAATTATGATTTCTGTACAGATCAAGTTCAGCCCTGTATAGTCACAGGCAACAGTACATGGTAAGTTCATTTAAGGTAGTTCACTGAGCTGAGCATGTATATGTAGCCCAGTATAGGTTGTTCTATGGCATGGTACTTGATGGGCTGGTTTTTATAAAAAAAGCCAAGTAGACAGTTGCAAAAAAAATGAGTACATTTCCATTGGTCATTATCCAACCAAATTTGAAGGAAAACCATAGCAGTGACGTTTAGTCATACTCAAAACCAAATACAGTCCTGATCAAAAGTTTAAGACCACATGGAAAACGGCAACAAAAAAAAAAATATTTTGCATGATTGGATCCTAACAAGGTTTCAAGTAGAGCTTCAACATGCAACAAGAAGAAATGGGAATGAGATAAAACATCTTTTTTGAGTATGCAATTTATTGAAAACAACGCTTAAACGCAAACAGGCTGTTTTACAGCTGATCAAAAGTTTAGGACCACACCTCCAAAAAAAACCCGTAACCCCCCCCCAAAACAGAAATCAAAGTTCCAAACATGAACTCAGTAATGAGTAGCTCCACCGTTATTGTTGATCACTTCAAAAATTTGCTGCGGCATGCTTGATGCAAGCGTTTCCATGAGGTGAGTGGGAACATTTCTCCAAGTGGTGAAGAAGGCCGCTCGAAGGTCATCTACTTTCTGGAACTGTTGTCCATTTTTGTAAACTTCCCTTGCCATCCATCCCCAAAGCTTCTCAGTTGGATTTAGAACAGGGGAACATGCAGGATGGTCCAAAAGAGTGACATTATTCTCCTGAAAGAAGTCCCTTGTCCTGCGGGCATTGTGTACTGTACTGTGTACTGTAGCGTTGTCCTGTTGAAAAACCCAGTTGTTACTGCACAGACGAGGGCCCTCAGTCATGAGGGATGCTCTCTGCAACATCTGGACATAGCCAGCAGCTGTTTGACGTCCCTGCACCTCCTGAAGCTCCATTGTTCCACTGAAGGAAAAAGCAGCCCAGACCATTATGGCGCCCCCTCCACTGTGGTGCGTAGAAAACATATCAGGTATGATCTGCTTGTCATGCCAGTAACGTTGGAAACCATCAGGACCATCAAGGTTACATTTTTTCTCATCACAGAATAAAACTTTCTTCCACCTTTCAATGTCCCATGTTTGGTGCTCTCTTGCAAAGTCCAAATGGTCAATTCTGTGGCATTCAAGGAGACGAGGCCTTTGAAGATATTTTTGTTTTTGAAGCCCTTCAGTCTCAGATGCCGTCTGATGGTTATGGGGCTGCAGTTGGCACCAGTAACGGCCTTAATTTGGGTCGAGGATCGTCCAGTGTCTTGACGGATAGACTTGATCTTCCAGCTCAGTGCTGGTGAAATTTTTTGGGGTCTTCCACTTGACCATAACCCTCAGGATCATTTAAGAAATTCCGAATGACTGTCTTACTGCGTCGCACCTCAGCAGCGATGGCATGCTGTGAGAGTCCCTCCTTATGCAGTTCAACAACCTGACCATGTTCAAAAGGGAACGTCTTTTTGCCTTTTCCATCAGAATGTCATGACAGTGTGACTACCTGACAGAAAATGACAATGAATCCACATTTTTTTCACAGATTTGGCCTTTTAAAGGCATGTGGTCTTAAACTTTTGATCGGGACTGTATTAACTACACTTAACAGTAAATTTTTATTTTATTCTTCTTCTGTGCATTGTTTCTACCAATGCACAAAGTGTAGCACACAGCACATCTATTCTTATATTGCAGCTGTGCACAGGGGGATTAATATTCATCCAAGTAAAGACATCCTCTACTGAGAAACTTGAAGATGGATGCATCCTTAGCGGTCGATGCAGAGAAAACTTTTGGCATACCACTAGCTTTTGATTTTTTGTCATGCAAGAAAGGAATGACGTATGGAGAAACAGCTAGCCAAGCTATTCAATCTATTTAGATACAATGATGTGAAAGATCCCAGCACATTATCAAGGTAGAAAACTAATTTAACCATGCAATTCTGACTGTGCTGCCTGAGATCTAATGTGGTTTCCCCATATCATAGCAAGTCTGTTAGCTTGAATCATGACTGCCCTCCTGGTGCTAACAAACTGCTTTCCTGTCATCCGGCTGTTGTTAGTCTTGCGAAATATGCAGATATTTTTCTTTAAATTGTTAAAGTAGTTTTAATTTGAAAATACATTTTTTAAAATTTAACAGAAGTGTTATTGGTAATTTCTTCTCTCGTGGCATTTTTTTCCAGTCACTTGTAAGGATGCTACTTTGGCACCAGTGAGTGACACACGGAAGATAAAAAAAGGACTGTTTTGTTTTCGCACTTCACAAGCATACAGCTAAAGATAAAATGGCATAAAAGCATATAGGCTTTGATGTGACCATACTGTACTGGCTCTGAAGTCCTGGGGTGGGGGTGGGGTCGCTGTTGGAGGTAGAGCTTGTGTTCACACGATGACAAATTGTCTCTCCAGCACACTGTGTGTTCATGCAGTGTCACTCATTTGTCTCCTGAACACTGCCCACACAGACACACACCCATGCTGTTAGGGCCCTACACAGCCTTGATTGTGTGTATGTGTGTCACTATAATCTAATGGCTATATCGACCTAAAGGCCAAGGACACCGCAGCTCTCCCCACCTAAACCAAATGGCTCCTTAATAGGTGGTGCTTCTTCCTTTCATCCACAGCTGTTACCTCTCTCCTTTCCAGCTACCAATGATCTCCTCTCATTTTAAGATTAAGGAAAAGAGGATTGCCCCTCCTTTTCTTAATCTCCTCAATTTCTGCATAATCTTCTCTTCTTAAAGTTCTGTATAAGTTAAAAAGGAAAGACGTGGGGAGTGAAAGCTGGAGATCTGCATGTTGTTAAGGTACTAAATAAAGCACACACTCCTACACAAACATTCACACCATTTAAAGAAGTGTCCGGTCAAATCCGCACTTCCTTTATGCGGGAGATAAAATAAGGGCTGAACTTTTCAAAGCTTAACCCAACAGAGCTGCAATACAATACAAAATATGCAAATCTATCTGATCAGTCACCAAACCTGCTGGATCGTAGGTACAAAGTGAAAAAGAATACCAGGTAACTGTCCTGTGGATACACCACGAGTGAGTGGGTGCAATTTATCCTGCCTTGGGCACACTTTACTCAGCCATCTCCCTGGGCTAAACCAAATGGAGTATTTTCAGTACGGTGAGAAGCCATCTGAAGTGCACTCCTGTTGTGTGCAGAGGAGCATGCTACAAGGCAGGGCAGACAACTGCTTGTGATCCCAAGTCAGTGTGGGGCCCCGGAGGGCTGATAGACTTTAAACTGAAGCAGCGACAGTGTGCAAAGTTTGCACTGACACAAGGAGAGACCTGACCTAGCCAAAGAGTCACATCTGATTCTACACACTCCCATTGCAAGTGGCTATAATGATTCTGTCTAAATACGCTTAATGATAACAATGAAACCCACTCAGTGAAAATATATGGGAGCTTCCGTCCTAGGAGTTAAAAAAGGAAGAAGAAAAAAAGAAGAGGAGAAAACAAAGCAACGCAGCAGTGAATGGAGCAGATAACAATGATTAAATATAAAGCTAAATGATAAATTGCTGCTACTCTGGTTTTAACTGTGAGAACACAACGAACATCACTTTACTTCTTTTGTATACTTTGATGTTTAACATTACTTAACTTAGCTAGCAGAGCAGCCTGGTGAGTCCAGCTCTGCTGGCCGTGACTTGACAAAGTTGAGCGCACAGTATTTTTTGTTTGTGCTAGATTATTTCTGACATAATGGCGATGAACGCTGGTTGGAGGGAGCCCCCTGTGAATTTTTGCCTGGGGACCATAGAAAATCGCCGCTGACTAAACTGTGAGAGATGATAACCATGAAAATATTCATGTATGAAAACTGGTTTGAGTAAATTTGTGTGTCGTCTGTATGAACCCTACAGTGTATGCTTGTAGTTTCTTAATAAGACCAGTGGAGTTGGTTTTATATTTCTTGACAGCCTAGGAATATCGAAAATTATAATACTACTGATCACAAGCAAAGCCACAAATGGCTGTGCAAGGTCTCTTGTGCCTTATCGGCTCATAGGTCTTAAGTTTTCCTTTACAATAGCAATTTGTGCCACAGGATATTCTTCCTCACATGTCTCAGGATGCTACAGTAGAACTCTGGTTTGACAGACGAACATGCATAACCACGTTTGTTACTCCTGATTTCTCATTACCAGAAATGATCGTCAACATGAAAGTTGGATCAGTTTGACACAGAAATTGATATTTGCTTATTGCCCAAGTGTGAGATGAAAGTGGCTCAGAGATGCAAACAGAGATAAGCTGGAAGGGGAAATCAGACAAATTTTGTCTTTTACAACTTCAGAAGGAATTTACTTACAGTTGTATATTTTAGTGTCTGTGTTTCAGTGACTACAATATACAGTGCTGGAAAAAGGTATTAGCCCTCATCATGACTTCTTAGTTTTTCACATATTTGATGAATTTTTGATACCTAATTGTTTTCAGATCAAACAAATGTTAATATAATACAAAGATAACCAGAGTAAATGATAAATGCTGTTTTCAAATGATTTATTAAAGGCAAAAAGCTATCCAAACCAAAAGAGTAATTGCCCCCTAAACTTAATAACTGGTTGTGCCACCCTTGGCAGCAAGAACTGCAATGAAGCGTTTGTGATAACTGGCAATGAGTCTTTCACATCACTCTTCTTTGCTAAATTGTTTTAATTCAGCCACACTGCAGGGGTTTTTGAGTGTGAACAGCTTTTTTTTTAAGGTTACAACAAAGCACATGCACGTGCATGTGCTTTTTGTTCAGTCTCTTTCTTATTGTCGGAACACGACAAACTGAGGCAAGTAAATGGTATGGTTCTTATATAGCGCTTTTCTACTCTACTTGAGTGCTAAAAATGCTTTGTACACCATGTCTCATTCACCCATTCACACACACAATCGTACAAGCACTTTTTTTTTATACATCTAAGTGCTTTCTGTCTAACATTCACACTTGGATGAATGAATCAGGAGCAGTCAGGATCTTGCCCAGACTAGAGCAGCCAGGGATCAAATCGCCAACCTTCCAGCTAGTTGATGACCTGATCCATCTCCAGAGCTAATAAGCGAGGCCTGCAATTCTTTTGAAAATCCTTTTTTACATAGAGCTATGCAGATAATAAATGAAATCATCATTTAAAAATCATGTTTTGCAGTTACTTGGATTATCTTTGTTTCTTCGATGATCGGAAACATCAAGTGGGACAAATGTGCAAAAGAAAGGAGGCAAGTACTTTTTCACTTTATTTTTGATGAGCTTTCATCATATTTATACTGGCAACCTGAAGAAAGTCTCTGAAGTCCTCTAACCACCATCAGCGTCTAGGTGCTGTACCACCAGAGGAAAACAGTCATCTGCTGTCTTCACAGGTTGTTAATGAATTTCAAGATGCGGTCTAATCAGTAAAGTCTCCCGCGTAAAGTCTTCACTCTTATGCATTTTCACTCACACAGTAACAAACTTTGGTGTGACATCTTGAGGATGTGAAAATCTCAGAGGTGACATTTATACAACTTCAGTTTTAATAGCACAGTAGTTATTTTTTTTCCTCTGAGTTTTCTGCACCAGGACACACGGATCAATGAACTGAAATTTTGATCACGTTTTTTGTGACATGTTTAAGTCCAGACCCTTACGGTGCTTTACTACAAAACAATTTTAAAGCGATAAGCTGTGAAGTGAAAAGTGGTGTTTTTGTTGTGATAAATAACTTGCAGGCAATAAGTTACAAGAAAATTGCTCTGTCAAAAATCCATCATAGATAAGCAGGAAAGGAATTGTTTTAAAGGATTTCATTTAGCAGGGTGGGAAAACAGAAGAATAACACAGAATAGAAACACTTCTCAAACACAGAGTCCTGTCCACCTCTGCTTATGCTAAATGAAGAGATGGCTGTTTGCAACAGGCAAATATAGTTTAAGTTGAGCTCCTCGAAAAGAAGTGCTATTTAAATTGGTAAGTTATACTTAGCTAATGTTTCTTAGCAGGCTAATGATAGCTCATGTTTATTCATCTCTTTTCTCTGGAATCTATTCATCTACAGAAGCCTGTTGTTTTACTGTGAAAGAAACTGTTTGGTGAAAGATTGAAAACAGGTGGCACAACCACAACTGCTATCACATTTCCTAAAACCTGTGATTTATTCATCTCCTTAGCTCCATTTTTTTTTCTTTTAAATTGCAATTTTATGCCTAGATGTGTTTTATTAATGTGAGAGCAGGCCTCTCTTGCCTTGGTATCAGTGGAAAGCTGCAGTGTGCCTGCCTGGACAGAGCACTAGCTAACCTCGACTCCGTGTGTGGGCCTCTTAGGCACTGCGCAAAGCTGGAGAGAACCTTTTAGAGCACCTGGTGTCTGAAAGGCTCAAAAGTCTCATCCAGAGCTTGGAAAAAGTGTAAATACACTCAAGAAGCACTCAAAGAGGATTTAGACGCAAAGTAGGGTAAAATTCATTCAATCAGATGCTGAAAAGCTTCTTTTTCCGTACTGTAACTACGTCAGGAAGTGGCTGCTTGGAAGCACCATCTGTGGGGTTTGGCTCGTCTGTCCCCTGTGATTGTGATAGATGAAATTAGTTGCTGTTCTACCTGCCTCGTTAAAGCCACAGAACTGAAAAAGCCCCTACTGATTTCAGCACGAACATACAGATAGCAGACAACCCGCTGTAGCCTTAATGATCTCAGTGGGATCTGCATGGCTGAGGGAGCGGTGTGAATGGCAGCAGAGGATAGTGTAAAACCTTTGTAGCAATGATTAATTTATGAGTTAGTTCACAGACACTTGTTGGATTTCTACCTGTTACTGCTAACTGTCCTACTTTTGCAAATAAACTCCGAGTCATTCTTTTTCACAGCTTTCAAAATGATGACACAGATGCATTAATGCCGCCTCTGGAAAGAAGAAGGGCCAACTCTCATTTAAATGTAGCCCAGAAACAAAAATTTTAATATGGACTAATTCTCCCATTTTTAGCTGTTTTCAGACATGTCAGGAGAATCAGGTCTGTGTTTTTTTTGTTTTGGTTTGGTTCAGGCCAGGGAAGTTTAACTACACATTCAATCCTCCCTGAGATAGCTTAATATCAGAAAAAAAAAGTGCAGTTTCAACAGTCTGCCCCAAATTTTCCACATGACATAGAAATAGAACAGATATTTTCAATACTGAAAAAACAGGAACTTTTTGTTAAATTAAATTTTTTCTCTATGGTGTGTATGAGCTTGTGGGGGTGGGGGGGCTCTCCACATTTTCTAAAGCCATCTGGGGGGCCAAATTGGAGTTTTAGCGAGGCTGATTCTGGCCTCTGAGCCTTATGTTTGACACCCATTGTTTAGGTAAAGGGTGGTGCCTAGGTATAAGGTGCCGGAGCTAAGATAAGATGCATTGCGCCCACAAATTTGTCGTGGATCCTTCAGGCAGTTACCTGCACTATTCTTTACGGAAGAGGATTAGGGTGACTGAAAAAAGAAATGAGGTGGTGGGGGCGGAGGTGATCGTTGGGAATTTTCTTTTTCAGAATTCTGATTTTTTTTTTTTTTAAATTCCACATTCTGACCTTTTTCTGAGAAAATTTTCCAAAAGACCCCACCAATTTCTTTTTTTTTATAGTGACCCTAATCCTCTTCCATAATTCTTACATCCCCTGTAATGTCTAGAAAAGTTCAGGGCTGCGATGGATGCTCGCTGACTGCTCACCTGTTACTGACAAAGAAAGCAACAGTAACATCCTTAAATGGCAATTCTGGAACATTTCAGCCACATCACCGCAACCATTTCTCAGATTTTCAGGTTTGCACAAAAGTAAAAGGAAACAGGTTACACGAGTTAACACAATTTCTTTCTCTCTTTTTTCTTTTTCTTTTCTTGCTGTTGATCACAGGCCAACCTGCATCCAGCCTTAGTGTTAATCTAGACTGTACGAACACTGGAAATACTACATGCAACTGTTGCAGTTTGTGTCAAACAACAGTACTGATACTGCTGTTTAAATGATGCATCACATTAAACTTTTTCAGTGTTTGTGGTTATTAACCCACCGTTAACAACACAGAAACTGCACTTATGGTCTGTCAAGGAAAGTCTTTATAAATTCAGTCACACTATCTTTAATGCATCCGTAACCTGTTCGCTCTGACGGCTGATGACTGCAAATTACACCAGGTGGACCTCGACTGTGTTCAATTCATGTTTCGCACTGAGCACCGATTCCACTAATAGTTTATCGACTGTGATAACGTGACTTCAGGCTAGGCATACAACCTCGAGGAGCACAGCTGTTATTAGGAAATACGGCCTACCATGTATGACATCAGCTAGCGCAGTGCATCCCATTTCAAGGACATTGTAGGACAAGCGGGGTGTTATTTTGGTTTTGTTTTGTTTTTTTAAGGTGTTTTGCTCCCAAAAAAGAAACAAAGAAAAAATGGAAGGAAGGATAAGCCGGCCACCTGAGAGAGGAGGGGAGATTGTCATTCAGCAGGCGTCTGATGACTGTCAGGCAGTTCTCCTCCACTGCAGATGTGACGCAAACATACACTCCTCTTTCTCTTCTCTCCGCTGTGTCATCCTCCTCCCCGTCCTCCCCTCTCCTCCCCCTTCCTCTCCTCTCCTTTCCTCTCCTCATTTCCTCTCCTTGTCTTGCCTGCTGTTTTCTTACCCTGCGTGCCTCTGCTTGCTCTCTGGGCATTTCTCTTCCTCTTTCTCCTTTTATTTATTTATTTATTTATTTTAACCTCTCTGGCCTCCCACATTCCAGTTTTACCCCTTCTTTTTTTCTTCTTCTTCTTTCCATCCTCTCAGTGGAGATGAGTGGGTGGAGTGAAGCATTGTGCCCTGGAGATTGTTGTGCCATCCGCTTTTCAGACGGGCCAGACTTTGTGTGCATGAGTGTGTGTACTTGAAGAGCCCTCACACGACAAGAAAAATGGACTTTCCCTTTTATTCAGGCTTAAATAAACGATCTGAGTTATTGCTTCATCGCTGTTGTCCTACAAATATATAAATCTTATTTAGACAATGACAGCTTATTTTCTGTTTCTCTGCCTCTCCTGAAATTCTTGATTTTGTGTCCAGACATTTTTCTTTTTGTTTTATTTTCGTTTTGGACCTAATTATTGCTCACGACCGGCCTTTTTCTGCTCACACTCCTTTCCATGTCAGCTCGGAATGAAAAATCTCTCTCTCTCTCTCTCGACATTTCCTCGTATCTTCTCACTTACTCCTCATCTTCAACCCCTCCTCCTCCTCCTCGGCCATTTTTAGACAGCAAATCCCATCCGCTGCTACACTACATCTCTGAGTGCCTGAGTATGTCTAAGTTCTGCATGTGTTTTTTTCAGAGATAGTAAAAGACACACACATGAAAAAGCAAAACAAAACACCATCCACCAAATCAAGACCCCCCTCAACAAATATTTAACCTCAAATCTTATTTACACATCTGGAAAAGCGAAAAAGAAAAGTGATGCCCATTTTCCAGCAGAATAATTGGTTTTACACTGTGGCTGGCTTAATGGTAGAGGGAAAAATAGATGGAATATGGGAAATTGTAGGGAGTGAATAAATGACTGCAAATGTAACTTTATCGTTTCTGCAGGACTGTGCACACTTAGCAGTTTTTCGTAACCGAATGAAAGATTTGTTTCACTGTTATCCAGGTCACTGGGCTTATTTAGTCTTTTTTTTCTTCAGGCGAGCTGCTTCATTTGTTTTGTTTTTTTTCTTTTGTTTTTTTTAGAGAGATGCCTTCAAGACACATCAGAACTCCATGCTGACAATCTCACCTCGGAGGATTAAATGTTGCTTCATGGCTTCTTGGATTTTTATGTGAGTCTGTGTTTCTGTTTGAGTTTTATTATTGCACAGTCTGAAGGTCTGAAGTGCTTGAGTCCCGTTTTGATTTCGGAGTTTGATTTCAGGTGATACTGCGGGGCTCTAATTTTTTGCTCTGTTCTCGTGTTTGGTTTTGAATCTTTGGTCTGTGTTGAGCTTCAGTTTCTATTTTGAGATTCATGTTTTTTCCCTAAGTTTAATCCCTCTTTGCTCGTTACTTTGTCGCATGTTTATGCCTTTGTCCTCTGGTGTTCCCTTGTCTCTGTGTTCATGATTAGTGTAAATCTTTTTATCCATTTTTAGTTATATGTCTTTAGGCTTGTTTCCTGTTTTACTTTGACAGATGGTTTCTCTAGGGTCTTGCTTTGGGTCTTGCTTCCTGTCTGTCTTCCCCTGATGGTTCCGATTGTGAGCACCTGTGTCTTATTCCTCCAGCTGTATCCCTAGTCAGCCTTCTGTGTCTATATATATGGCATCCTCCCCGTGTCTTTTGTTGTAGCATCTGTTTACTTACCCTCGGTGTGTGCTGTCCTGAGGGGTACACTACAAACAAAGTTCAACACAACCAGACATCTTTGCACAAATCCATGAGTGCCTCCTACTAGAGAATTTATCAGGTTATGGTGATGATAAAATGGTAATAAACTATAGAGAGCATAAAAATATAACAGTAAAATTAAACATTTTTGCAAACAGGCAAGAGATTAATACTGCAGAAAATTGTTAATATTGGGATTTAGCACATAGCAGTACAATAAACATTTCATGTCTCAGAGCTGCTGTTTATTTCTATTGTGATGGCTACAAATTAGAGCACTAAAACTTTAAACTGGTTACATTTAAACTTGTTACAGCCCCTATAATGGAGCTGTGGAAACCAGTTTGTTGCAGTTCAAAGTGAAATAAAACATGTATTTGTGGTTTGAGTTCTGTGCTGCACTAGCAGCTGCTGTAAAAGAGACTTAACCACAGATTAGGACCAGGTATAAAAATATTTGTACATTTCACCAACTGCATCACCAACTGAATACATACACATTCAAGTGATAATGTGATACAAAAACAAAACCAAATCAAAGCTCTAAACATTATTGGCCAGGTTATGTGTTTTGCATAAGTTACTATGGTGATTTAGCCATTTTCACAACACAGAAGACTGTAACTTTAAGCCATTAATCTCACTTTGTAGTACCACCGTCTGCTTGCTTTTCTTTCTATGACAACTTGAGTGGTAAAAAAGAAGCGACAAGAATGTTCCTCAGCAAACACACTGTGAACTCTAACTACTAAAAACTTTTATAATGGGTCACAGTTAGCTACAACACAGCAGTGTGATCCCCCACACACGCACACATGTTGGCTCAGTTGGATATAAATAAAAGTTTCAGCTGTATGAGACAATAATCTTAAAAAGCAGCCAGACTGAAATTAGGATGGAGTAGGAACTGAACAACAAGCAGCAAGAGGATATTCATGTTTGAGAGAGTGCTGGAAACTTACACCACCAGACTGGGCAGGTATAGCTGCTATAGCTCACAAAGAGCAAGTACACTGTTATACATGTATGACAAAGCTGACACTGAAGCAAAGAATGTAGAGAAGACAGCACTATTTATACATGAAAGGGTAATCAGGAAATAGGACACAGCAGTGTAACAAGATGCAGGTGAAAATAATCAAAGACAATGAGACGGGAAGGGGAAGTGAAACTAAGAAAGTACCAAATAAAACAGGAAGCGAGAACTGTAGCTAAATGAGCAGTTTACACAAGAGGAAGGGACAGTAGATATGGAGAGAATAAAATACCATACACCAAAATCACCACCAATCATCGCCATACATGACAGCTGCACAGTTCCATGACTGTCCAACATAGCTTGCAGAAGTGTTATAAAATGTCATAAAAGAAAAGGGATTACTTTTTCTTGAATGCACATGTAAACTCATACAGGTTTAAAGATTCTTTTGTTTTCAGCAAGCATGAATTCATATTTTCTTTTTGAAAAAGATACAACAGACATTTATTTGCTGGGAGTATATTGTCATAAGAATCAGATACATCAACTGAAGCTACAACACACAGATGCAGAATTCACAATGGTACTTTAATACATATATTTATATCATTACTTTCTAGTTAAAGTGCAACTAATAGAATATTTTATCTAGGACCAAATACATCATACAATCTGAGATGGAGATCAAATGTACACATGATAGAAAATCATATTACACTGAAATAACACTGATGTAAAAAATATGTTTTCTTTGAAGTATTGTAACGATTGTCATTGTATCTCTGCTGGCCTCATACCAGGTGACAGTCATAGACCACAGTCCAAACTGAGTCAGTCTTACTGCACAGTTAGTGAGTCCAGATTGCAAGTTCGTAATTACAAATAGATTAAATGAGATGCATGGAAACAAAGCAGCGCTTCACTGTATGAAAAACTGAGCAAACTGAGCCCTGCTGTATGGTGAGGTGACAAATGCAGTTGTAATGTAACTCTGAAAAGAAACCACAAGTTGGTGCACAGACAAGATGGTTATTAGAGGACGCATCACTGCATCAAGTGGTGTTTCTTTATTTTGCATTGTAAATATTATCATGTGCTCCTTAATAGTCAGGATACTCTTAGGGCTGACATACCAATTATCACCTATCACAGATCGTATTGGTCAGGTGTAGTGAGCATGTATGAGTCCTTTTGTCTTCTCATTCATCCCTCCATCAGGAGTCTTGACAAGGTCCATGTATCACTTAGCCCCAGGTTGTCAAGCCCTTCCCATAAGCCACTGCTGCCTGGAAGATTAATGACTGTCTTAATCTTACACTTAGATACTGCTAATAGGTGAGACTGCAGATAGTGTTTTGCCCCGCACTCTCGAGGTAATGAATTTTTCATTGTTTTGTATGTTCTGGAACATTTTCGAGGCAAATTGGACACCTGTAATTAACAGGTTCCCTTTATCTGCTGATTTCCTTTGTTTTTGCTGTTTAATTGAAAAAAGGAAAAATGTTAAAGTTATGAATAAATGATAAATACTTTGTCTCAACTCCTGACTCGATAAACATTTTGGTTTTAGATACATTTGATACTTTGTGCGTTAACCCAAGGAAATGCCATTCTCTTTTCCCTTCAAGTCAGAAAGAAAATTAATGAGTCCATCCACAGTCAGACATCTGTTGGACACATCTGTTCAGCACGCTGACCTCGGATATGGAAGAAAAAGTCCTTCAAAATATTTCTGAGGAAAACTTGTGAACAGGTTTGTGATTAGAGGCTCAGTGGGTTGCATCCTTAAAAAATGAATGTGGAAAAGAGTGAATATGCTCATCTTTCCCTCAAATGCATCTGTCAAGGTTCCTTGTGGCAACACATTTAGAGCTAATCTGTTTCGGAGGCAGTGGGTCATAACAAAAAACTGTAATGCATGAAGATAATATGGTGATCCTGTACCTTTCAGAAGCATTTTATTCATTTTAATTCCTGAAATAAAGTAGCCTCTACTCTTTACCCACAACAGTAAGCTTTTATTCTTTTTTGTATTACCAGTTCCAAATAGCAGGTTTATGTTTAGTGTTCTTGAGTTGTAATGATTTTTTTTAGCCATGCTATCGGAGTGTTTCTGTGAAGGGCAATGTAGGTCTAGAACTGAATATATTGACAGCTATGGGATGGGGTGGACTGACAGAATATTTTGTGCAAATCCTAGATCATATATAAGAAAAATGAAACCTATATTGCAGTGCTTTGTACTTTTTCCTTTTCTCTGATGGCTAACAGAGAGCCATCAGGGAGCCAGTGTGCAAAAAAGTCTGATTGACTTGGCTAACCTGCAGTTTTTACCAATACTAACACCTCAAGTAAAAATGTGTTCCCTTTTCAAAAAGGAGATCAGAGTGTGTGTGCCAATTGTAACACAAACATTGCATTTCTTGGCCTTACAGGAAAGGGTGTCGAAAAGGAGGCTCCGGCTGACAGTCGAACTTCAGATAGAGGAGAAAATATGCCGGCTCCATCTTGGCCATGGAACAGTGGGCAAGGTTTTCACAGTCTCACAGATGACTGAGGGGGCATGGGAGTTTGGCAGGCCAGTCTACACGTGTTTTGTGGACTCACAGAGATATTTGAGGAATCTGAGGCGTCTGCACAAACAAAGTCTGCCAACCTGTTCTGACTTGAATATGAGCAATAGTGTCTTCTCAGTCATTTGGAGGTAATCACATAAATGAATGTTTATTAGCCACTGACTAAGTTAAGCATGTGCATGCAATGAGCTCATTAGTTATTCCATAAGGACTTTATGCTGGGAGCGCTGACACTCAGTGGTTCAATATGAACCTATTAAGTGTGTTTATGATGCTGTGGATTATACTCATTGTTAGAAACCATAATCTCTCCAATATGAGCGCCAATTACCGTGACATAAATGAGGATGGCCATTTTGTCATTTTAGGTTGCTCTTTCTTTCAGTTTTCTGCTCGAGTGAACTCAAGACAGCAGTCAATTAAGCACAGACATGCTATATGTGTGCTCGTAGTACAAAGAGCTGAAGAGATGGCACCTCATGCTCCCCCAGTGTGTCAGATAGTAATTCTAAGAAATAGACATATACATGATGTAACTCTCCTCTCCTGCCATTCAGATGCGTTGTCGAACTTTTAGGGGGTTTGATTCGCCTCTGACTCTTCTTACTTTTCTTTAAGGCAAGGAAACACCTGCTCTTCTGTGCCTCCTCTAACTATCTATTATATATAGATATATATAGTTATATATACTGTCTATTGTCACATGCGCACGCAGACAGATGTCACACTTTTTCTGGGTTTACAATTTATGAATATATTTAGGCAGGATCAGTGGTGAGAGGGATTCTTGACTTTTCCTCATGGCTTTGTGGGTGTGTGTGATTTCCTTAAAAAATTGATTAACTAATTAATTTAAAAAACAGCCTTTAACTAAAGTTTTTGCAGGGTTCATAACATGGCCAGAGTCTTAAAAGGTATCAGTTTATCATTACCAATCAGAAAAGGTTTATGTTGTCTGAAGGCTCTCCAGTCTGCTGTGTGTACTGAAGTATATATTCTCTTTGAACCCTTAGTTTTTCACCATGGTGAATACCAGCACGTCACTGACTTTGTTTTATTATTGGCAAACTAAAGGTGAACTGAGGCCGTCTCTAGTTAATATTTCTGTAACATTGTTTGTACTTTCATTAATTTAATTTGAAAATTTTCAAAGGAAGACAATTCTCCACAGAAGCATCTGAAAACAACCCTGTGCGTATTAAAAAAAAACCTTATCAGACGCAAGTTCTCCTACAAACAAACAAACAACAACAACAACAAAAACAGGCATAAATTGTGGTTTTCAAAGTTCTGAGCGAGACGCAGGTTGCTTATTAAAGGATAATAAAAATCATCTAGTCCTTATGAAGTCTTAAAATTAAATGCAACCTCAGATGAACTACAAAGCAAGACATATTACACTCTCACTATTGATTTAAGATAAACTAAAATAAAAAACAAAACCAGTGTGTTAAAAACTAAGTACACTGTTGTTGCCTCCATAGGAAATAAGAGTGTAATCAAAAACACATTATTACATTTAGAAAGTGTGACAAAAGTGTGTGCATTAACACAACACCAAGGAGGAAAGACTTCAGCAATGATCTTAGAAAAGCAATTGTTGCTGCCCAATCTGGGAAAGGACATGAGGCCATTTCTAAACAGTGGAAGGCATTCAAGACAGCTGCCTATCTTGCCAGGAGTGGACGTTTCAGCAAATTCACTCCAACCTCTGACCATGAAATGCTCAGAGAAACTACAAAAAAAAAAAAAAAAAAAAAAAAAACCAAAAAAAAAAAACAC
>VVHJ01021592.1:2112-21714 GCA_015107715.1 Tylochromis polylepis
AGTCTACATCATATGATAGCTGATATTACCTCCAAATCATATTACTGCTTTCCAGGTGAAGTATTACAACACTGCAGCTGGTCTGCAGGTCCATGCATCCCTCAGCCACTTCCAATTCATTATATTGGTTCAATGGTCCACCTGGATTAGGTCCAATGACTTCCATCAGCCCTAGCATTTAAAACAAAACAAAAAAGCTAAGGGTAGCAGCCAGCTCACAGGCTCAGATAAGTTACACTGTATACTGTACACTGTAGCTGTGCATTGAATGGCAGTGTCACGGGCGGAGACCCACACACTTCCACACACCGGTTCGTTGCCGTTACAAAGGCTTTTATTTAACAGTTTCTTAATTCACAGACGTCAGCTCCCCTGCGTCTGTCGCACTCGCTCTCGTGCTTCTTCCTCCTCCACTCCACCCCGCTCTCCTCCTTTTCACTGTTTTTAGAGAGAGAGAACACACAAACCATTAGCCCCTGACAGCTGGCACCTGCTGAGCTCCGCCCAGCGAGCTCACTGCTTCACTCCTCCCTTGCAGCCGCGCCAGGGACCACACCCCGCCACAGGCAGATTAAGTGATTTTACTGCTGGTAAATAATGTTGATCATATATTAAGCCCTACCCTCTGCCCAAGAGCTAAATGACAATAGAATATACTTATATGACAAGAACAGGGACTGGATTGTGTAGATGAATTACACTGTAGTCCAAAAAGCTAATATAGGATTAAAGAGAACTGGTAACAATATAGGTTTCCACCTTGTGTCAAATAGGGCCAAACTAATTATTTTCGCTTTACCCTGGCTATGATCACTATATGAGCTGCATAGTTTAATGGTTTACATAATCATCTATAAGGTAAAAGATTCCTGGGTCGACCCTGGGAGGAGTAAATCTCTTTCTATAAATCCCTGTGTTGTATGTGTTGTGAAGGATTTCTGATATACAAATATATATATTGTGTGTGTGGGAAAAAATGCAGACAGCCTCATTAATTATGAAAAACTCATTGATTATGAGGCATAGTGAAAGCCAGATTAGTTAGCAGGGGTGCCCCCCCTGGGTGAGGGGGTTGCTGCCCCATTTCAGAGAAAATGGTGATATTCCTGCTTTAGCCCCAGTTTCTTTCTCATAATCAATGATTTTATTTCAAAAAACTAAACTTATAACATCTAATGAAATAATGCAATATCGACTGCAATACCCTGTGAAACAAGTGTACAGCAGTGCCTTGAGATAAATGCTAATGCTAAAGTCAGCATGATAATATTCACATGGCAAAACGCTAACACAGTGAGTATACTGAGTCCTTTCAGCTTTTAATGTTTTTAATGTTTGTTTCCTTTCTTTTTGTAACTTGCCTTGACTTGCCTTGATATGCTGATTTTCAACAATCTTCCCATGCATGTAAGAGGACAGTCAGATCCACAAAATGCACAACATACAGTAGCTTTAGTTCTCATGCCAATATGTGCGACGCACATCCTGTGATAAAAGCACACTTTCAAGAAAGAAAGAAACTTTGAATCTTTTAATGACAATGACTTTCAATAGGATACTGCTTTCACAATCTTATGGCTCAAAAAAAAATAAAAAAATAAAAAAATTATATATATATATATATATATATATATATATATATATATATATATATATATATATATATATATATTAATATGTAATTCATAAGCCACAATATTTTTTTTCTTTATTAAGCTTTGACAAAACTATGACTTTATCTATGACTAGTTTCATCTGTCACCCGATTTGCATGGATTTCTCCAAAATATTTACTGTATGATCCTGAGAGTGGAAGCAAGCATACCACAAATAAGCGCACCGTGGTAAGCTGGCGCTGATTTCCATTTTCTTGTATTTTTACAGCGCTGTGAGTGTTATGTGACACCAATGATTCATGAATGCTTTTAATCCAGTATAACATATGCTAATTTTTTAACAGCACAGTACTGCACAAACAGTACTTGCACACAGTAGCATGGGTAACAGATGAAGTTATTTTCCTAAATAGCTCGAAGGCAGGGTCCCTCTTTTTAGGAAATTTAGGAACATAAGAAAAAAATTGCCATTCATGCAATTTTTGAATTAAAAGTGATGATTTTAATATTTAAATCATGTTGTATTTTGTTTTTCTTTTTTGGGGGGCGGGGGGATTCTGTCCCGTGAGAGACAGTTTCAGAGAGGACAATCATTTCCACTGCAGTGCTTTTCTCCCAGGGCAGCCTGCTGTGCCCTGACAGATATTTTTTAGACTGAAATTCTGTGCAAATTGCCCTGTTGTTTTTCTTTCCAGCACAGTGAGCGGTGGATTTCTACACCTGCAGGATGCTATAATGAATGTATTTTCAAAAATCTAGTCAAGCTGAGCTGGCCGAAAATTTGAAGATTTTGAGTCATCTTAGCCGCAGTTTTCAATCTCCTTCTATATCTGCTGACAATTAATGTTCAAATGAATGTCAACTTTTTTCTTTTTTCTTTTTTTTTTTTTGCATATTCACTCTGACGGTGTCATCATGATGTTGTTTTACACAGTGAGCTACTCCTGCCCTTGCTGTAAAATTTGAAGTGTTAAGTGTTTAATTTCCTGTCTTCCAGTGAAGAAAAAAATGGATTTCAACAGCAAAAGGCAAAAGGTTCTCATCGTTCCTGCATTGTTTGTCAAGAAATCAAAAGGTACTGATGTTATAGCATCCTCTGGGAAGTTTAGATAGGTTTAGTTTAAGATTAGATCATATACAGTACAAGAGAATAATCTTCATAATACTGTTAAAAAAGGTTTAATTAATAAACCTGAAATTTCATATATGCATTTAGAACAACAACTGCTTCACTGTTATAGTGTTATAAAATGGTACCATTTACACAGCGGTGTCTTCCAGTAGATTTATGTGTCATCCTACATAGTTATTTAAAATTAGGTCACTTATAAGGATAAACCTAAATCAAATACGGAGAACCAGCATCTGTTCATCTGTACTAGTAGGGCTGCCTGCAAGAAACTGCATGTTGAATTTTAAGTGCCGTCTCAATGCACTTAAAATGCATTAAGACAGCATCAGGGTTGTCATTACGTTTAGAAGTTGTAAGTTTGACCTCATTATATGTGGACAAACAGATATGTGCAAAATGTAGCAAAAAAAAAGTCACTACACCAGGTTTCCAGTCAGCCATAAGAGTGTAAAGCTGATTTCAGTTCATATGTCTGCATTTATTTGCTTATTTATTTTGTTTAAATCAGATTGTTTGATCAGAATGTGGCCTGTTTGCTGCTTTATCCACTAAAGATAAATATCCCTGGCTCTTGTGTTTCTCCTCTATATATGGAAACATTGCTGCCGGTTTCATTCACAGAGTAAGCTAATGACTCATTCTGACGTGGAGACTCACTGCCAGTGTTCCTTGGGGACAATGAGGAGTGGAATAGGGCAGAAAAGGGCACATTGGGGTTTAAGCTCACTACTCCTCTCAGGGTCGAGTATCCTCCAGAGGGGTTTTAGAGGAGCAGTAATCCGCAGAGATGGAAGATATCGGCAGAAATGTAAAATGACACGGAAGAGAAAGGAGAGCGTAATGGTTAAATTTCCATAAGAGACAAGTCAATTGACTGGGGTTTATTTTGTGGCCTTGAACATGATGTAATGTGGTTTGATAGTCCTGTTTAACAAACATGACAATTCCCACTTTAGTCTGACTTTTCTTTTTCATGACTTTACACCATCATGTTAAATACTGCGTGAGGTCAAATTAATAAAAAACAATGAATAAGGATGTGTGAAACCTGTGATCTTGCCACATCACACCACATTAAGGCGGTACTTGTAGTGTGAATTATAATCACCAGAGATAACCTTGAGAGCTTATGAGCAATGCTTGCTTTATTTAATAGAAGTGATGTCTCTTTAAGAAAATGACTGACAGTAAGCAAGACATTACATGTCCCTTATTTCCCCAAGAGCCTAATCTATTTGACTGAGAAAGATTATGAACAACTACCACACGCATCCACACACAGAATACATAAACATGTAACACATAAGATGTTTTTTTTTAAATACATATTAAATATTAAAAAGCATATTAAGCTTTTTTTTCAAAGGTAATTTGTGTTGCAGTTAGAATATCTTCGTCATTAATTTTAATTGTGTTTACTGGGGTCAGACTGATGATTTTTGGACTGTGTGTTTGTGACGGACTAAAGGCAGACCCCACGACGCTTGCATGTCGCTCCACATACTTTTATTCACACACAATTCACACACGATACACTCTTAACGGTTGCTGCTAAACAAACACCGGCTGCAGCTCTCCCGCTGCCAGCCGCACATAACACCAACCACCACACATGACAGTCAGGACCCTTTTATGACTGGCGAGGCGTGATTACTGATGCCGTGCAGGTGAAGCCATCCCCACCGCACGGCACCGCAAGCCACGCCCCGCCACAGTGTTTTACACCATTCAGTAAATTCCTTTAACCCCATTTCCTTAGTCTTAAAAACAACCAGTACCCTGGCTTTTAAATGTCACCAGCATCTAAAAGCTTTTACATATTTAGTAAAATATTAATTAAATTAATTCGCACACTTTTCCATTCTGTGGCACCAGCTCCCAGTTTGGATTCAAGACAAACACCCTCTCTACTTCTAACTTTCCTTTTTGCTAAAGCTTATAGTTTGGGTTGGACCAAGTAGTCCTGAATCATCCCTTAGTTAAGCTACAACAAGCTTAGGCTGCTGGGGACTTCCCATAATGCAATGAATATTTCTTCTTTACTCACCTTTTTCAGTCATCTCTGGCTCTCTTCCACAGTCTGTCATTTGCCTTGTCTTCCTCCCCTCATCCATAACCGGTTACAGAAGATAGCTGCCCCTGCCTGAGCCTGGTTCTGATGGAGGGTTCTTCCTGTTAAAAAGGAGTTTTTCCTTGCCACTGTTGCCAAGTACTCGCTCAAAGGGGATCGTTTGATTGTTGGGGTTTTTCTGTATTATTGTAGGGTATTTACCTTACAATTTGTTGTGGTAAATAAATAAAATTGAATTGAATTGAATTAAAACTTTTTGTGCATTACTTGGACATCAGATGATGACACTCGATGACATTCCTCCTTTTTCCTTTCTTTTTTTAATTTTGCCATCCTGCCATCTATTTTCTTAATTGCTTAATAATTACAGAATTACAAAGTTAGAGCCTACACCAGCTGACACTGGGCTACAGGCAGGGTTCACATGGGGCCACCAGTCCATCACAGGAATATTACAGGAGTATTACAAGGCAGTCATTCATGGTCACGTTCACACCTATCGCATTACATATAACATGCATATAACTTTAAACTGTGAGATGTTCGAACCAAAATTTTCTCTTTTGAAGCAACAATGCCTCCAGCACCACTGTGCTCCCCTTATGCATGACATCTATTCATTCATACATTTTCTTCCACTTATTCAGTTTACGGTTGGGGGGAGCTGGAGCCTAGCATAGCTTCATATGGACAGAGGCCTGGTACATCCTAGACAGGTTGACAGACTATCCCAAACATAAACACCTGAGTCACCTGACATACCCTTTCGAATGCAATGTGGATATTGGAAGTTTTGTACTTTAGTTTTTAAAATTTCAAAGAAAGTGATAGATAATTACCTAGTTGCTCTTTTGTTAAATCCACATTTAGCTCAAAAGCTTATGTTACATATCAGCAAATTAAAAAGAAGCAACAGCTGAAGAGCACTTACCTAGTGAATCTATATGTGTAGAAAACCTGCCTGTTAAAGAAATTAATAGGGTTTGTTTGGTTTATTTTTTTCAGCTTTATAGGACAGCTGTCATAGATGAAAGCTAAGGTTTGGGGATGCATCAACACCAAGCAGGTCATACTCAACACCTCTGAGAGAGTGACAGAAAGCATGTTAGTCAGGCACAGCACTCCAGGCTTACATCTTGTTAGTACACCTGTTTGAATAATGATGAATGACTAAAGCATAGCTGAAAGCCCTTTATCATTCCTGTGTTCAGTCAAGAAAATATGCATATAAGCGATAATAACAGCCTGGCAGACTTCTCTTCTAAAATGCACGCATTTTTACATCATCAGATTATAAAGTACAGTACTATGCAAATTTTATTGTGGTCCCTAGGAAGGCAAAGAAAAAAAAATAGGTGCAGCATTGCCTTGTGTCCTCATCTTAACTATAAAAACTCTATGCAAACTGGGTTTATGCATGCATTTATGTTGAACACATTTATGTTGCGACATCACCATTGAATGCTAATGCACTGTAAAATGCTACAATAAAAGACTCAGCAAAGCTACTCTGAGTGCAACAACTACATAATAAGTCATATTATTAATGATTTATACTGTTCCTAGTTTATTCTGTCGCATTTTTTCAAACCATTACATGTTTTTTTATGTACATTTTATATTCCTTCAGAATGTAGTTACAATAGGTAGAAGCTGAAACAGAGTTTCATACTCAACAGAGCTGCATACATCTATATATCTGTAATATAATTTGTTGACAGCAAACTAAATAACATCAACTAAGAACTTACTGTATACAATAAAGCAAATTATACCTATAGAATAGGACAAATATAATAATAACAGAATACATGTTTACATAGATCCATAAAGTACAGTTTTGGACATCATGCAGAATTTTATTAGGAAATTGCTTTCTGTCTCTATCCATTTCTGATAGTTCAAGAGTTGAAGCCTCTCCCACAGTACCCACTTATGCCCAGCAGGTGGGAGAAAAGAGTTACTAAACTGACTAGAGGATTTGAAGTACCCAGATTTTACTGCAAAGGAAATGTTTGATCTTAGAGTTAACGGAACTGAATTATAATTACATTTTAAGCAGGATTCCTGATTTTATTTCATTTTAATTTTATTTGTGTTTAACAACTTTTTTTTTTTTTTTTGCTTGCATCTGCACTTCATTTTGGTTATGTAATATTTTCTTTACTAATAACTGATAATAAAAACTAATAATAATTTAATAAGACAACCAATAATGATGTAATGAATCAATTACTAATTTGAAATTTTCAAAGTTAAAAAATGTGTCAGTTTCATTTAATTCACAGTGATACATAAATTTTGTCACTCACTTGTTTCTCACTGACCTAGTGAGTTTTATGAAGCACAACAAATAGTCTTAGTGTACTAGATTTTGTGATTTTGTGATTTTTCAGGCTTCCTTTACGCCCCAAATAATAACTCTAATTTATGACTCCCTCTTGCATTAAGATCATGAACATTCCCATCAACTAACACACTAATCTTCCTGCTTGTATTACTTTTTAACTCTTATGTAACTGTGCACTTAAAACAACAGCAAAAAGGTTAAGTTTAATAAAGATACTGTGTGAGATAATCTTGCATGTGTACACATCTAAATATGTGTGCTACTATACATGTGACATGCATCCCAGGATAGAAATCTTTGAAAAAATGAAGCCTCCTACATTGTCCCGAGTTTGCAGCACAGTTAGGTGTCATAAATCTTAAATTACTTGTGTTATTGTTTAATCCCTTGAGCCTGCAGGATTATCCAGACTTGCTTCAATTGCTAACTTGTTTTCCTTTGGGGGCAAGTATGGTGATTTGAGCACGTACTGTGAACTCAAGAACATCTTGTTTGAAAGAAACCATTAGCTTGTTTTGTCAAATTACCATTTATTATTAGAGTCTTATTGCAATGGCGATACAGTTTTACAATGGATCACTAGCCATTATAGAGCCAGAATATTAGTTTAGGACTTTAAAAAGACAGTGCATGTCACACTAGAAGGTTTAAAGCTAAAATTAACCACAAAACAGTCTGAGAATTTTTTTTTTAGTGGGGACTTTGATGGTAAGAAGACACATTGTTATTGAATATATAAGAAGCTCACAGACCGTAAATAAAATGCCCTTAAAGTGACAACAACTGAGAGTGAAAGTGACCGTGTGAGAAAATTATTTTCCTTGTTGTATCTACTTTATGTATGCAAGACTCCAGCTCTAGGGAGGGCAATCTGTTTCTTTCCTTAGGTTCAGACTGCTATATCTCATATATGTATGGGTTCCCGAGAATAAAAAAAAAAAAATCCTATTAGCAAACTGCACTTTACTCTGCATTATTAAATCAATATTACCGTGCAAACAAGCCAAAATGTGATGGATAGCAAGGATCACGTGTTAAACATCAGCAGGCTGGCATATCAGTTTACCAACATGAATGTATAATGCTGATTATATGAAAAGTATCACACATGTGCAGGGTGCGGGTCTTGATAATCATCACTCAGCTGTGTAGGTCACTAAAATAACAATATGTTTATTTCCTGTATTGCAGGTTTTTTGTTTAAATTATATGCTGCTCAAAGCATGCTTTCTAAATGCTGAGAAAAGAATAGACTTTCTAATCAAGTGACGCACTTACAGCTATATGATCGATTGAGTGTCATATAATGACAACTAGTGGTCTGCACTGTAACATTGTAAATGATAATAAATATAGAGTATTATAATTAAAGACATATTGTTCATAATTAAATAATTAGCAGCTCACTTTTCCCCCACACTCCCCTAATTGTCTTATGTACTAACTCAATCTTGTATAAGAAAGAATGATACAGGCTGAAGTTGTGGGTTAAGCATCCAACTCTTCTGAAGATGTGGGCTGAAATAAACTTTAAAGGAAACAAATGAAACAATGTAACAGAACTACAAGAAGTGCATGTGCTGACAACATCTATGAGAACAGAGCAGGCAGCAGGGAGAGAGAGAGAGAGAGAGAGAGAGAGAGTGAGAGCATGAGAGAGATAAGTTTACACAACCAGGCCTGAGGAATCAGAACGTCCATGGTCAAGGAAGAAGTGCTGGATCTTACAGGTGTTTACGACAAACCACGTGAGTTGAGGCAGTAAACATTTCTCTTTTGTGGTTTTTGTTGTGATCTTATCTGAAATGAGACTGTGCTGAGGAAGCACACACTCATGAAAGCTCTCACGAAAAGGGAAATTTGATGTTTCTGTAGGACACGTGCGTGTGTTTATAACAAACGGATGTGGGGATTGATGACCTATTCAAAGGATGTTAGCTGGCATGTTGGCAGCTGGCAGTATACATATAGGGCAACACAGAGACAAGCTGTTCTTTTTCACAAGGCAAGGCATGCTTTTGCATGGTACATGTGAGTTTCAAATTTGGATTAGTTAAAGGGTTCTATTTTCTGATTTTGCTGACTTCATACTTCAGATTCAGGTTTGGGTAAATGACAGTGGGGCTAGTTGATACTGCGGTAAACATGTGGGAGCTGTTCCAGCGAGCCGCATGAAATTAAGTCTGTGTCTTCGAAAAGACATGAGCAGCGACCCTAATGAAATCAATTCACTCTAAACAAGTTAATAGAGTAGTAAAAAAGCAAAAAGCAGAGTTTAAGAAGACACGGCGAGAACCCAGTGTCACTGGGCAAAACTTATATAACCTCTTCTTGGATTTCACTTTGGCAAATTCCCAAATGATTTACCAGACTGCTCTTTGTGGTTTCCTTTTTCAACTGTTAAATTATTGAACTATAATGGTCCCGCCCCCATATCCATCACTACATTCTTCTGCCCTTCCAGCCAAGATGTTACTCCCTCTCATTGTTGAGTTTTGGTACCTTAATTAGTTCCATGATCAACAGGATAATTCAGGTTCTCTGACCACTGTGTGCACGATTGCTGCTGAACAGAAACATATTACCATTTCTATTTTTTTCATGAGATACGCTGGAGTGCAGAATTGATGAAAGAATTTTCAATTGGTAACTGTTAGTAAGCAATGTAGTATGATGAGCTAAAAGAGGTAGTATTACTTAGTAATGGTGGCATGTAGTAAGTAGTCATGCACAGAGTGTTAGCCTGACAGGTGACCAAAGTGCACCACACAGATTATATCCAACTATTCACGTTAAAGGGGTCGATTCTAAGTATTACTTGGCAAGCTTATTTTTTCAGTCTTTAGGCTTTTCTTCCTCTTATTAACCTCTTGCTATGTGACTGCTAAGTCGGGTTTATCAAATCAAAAATTGTTTGTTACTATATTTCGTTGTTCTTTTTTTTATATTAAAGCAGATTGTCCTCTTCTGTATGGGAAACAGGAAAATGAATAATACTAAGAACAAAAAGATCTTAAGTGGCCCATGGCAAATAAAATGTTGTATTTCACCGGTTCGCTCTGTGTGTTTGTAAGAAACAGACATCAGTGATTTTTATTTGATTTTTATTCTTATTAAATCCTCCCAGACTTTTTATGGCCTATACTCAGTAAAGCCTGGTTATTATGGCTGTAAATGACGGTAGCCAGATGACTAGAGACACAGCTCGATCTAAACTCTGTCTGTGCTGAACAAACAAAGTCCCCATGGAAACAAGATGTGTTTATCCCTGAGTGAAATCCACTGAGATTATCAAAAACATTAAAAGGTTAGATTCTCTGAATGGCCAAGTACAGGTGAAACAAAGGCGGCTTTAAATTAATTAACTTGAAGAATGAGAAGACAAAAGGTAATGTCATCATTTGAAATAATGGGCTAGTTATGAGTTGATTATGATACGATTATATTATTAAAAGCTGAACTCAAAGAAAAGCAAAAAAAAAGAAAGATATAGCACTGCTCCAGCAGCTCTATCATTCTCTCCTCTATGCTTATGTGACAACGTCAAGTATAAGTATATTCTCTGGTTAAAAGTTGTATGGTTTAATGTTTCGAGGTTAAATGCAAAATTAAAATTCAAACAAGTAGCACCTAATGTATTTTATGTAATGTATTCATGTATTTTACAGAAAAGAAGAAATAATTACATTGTAAGTAAATTTAGGTAGTGAATAAATAATAGTGCCCAGATTTTGGAGGAAAGGAGATACAAATGATACTGTAAGTAATTTTAAGTACTGCATCAATATTTTTAAGTACCACATAATTTCTTTGTAATTGTGTGGAAAAAAAACATCTTACATCTTAAATAAAGTGTACTTTTTGGTAAACTGTACATTGCCTAACTTTCAGGTATTTACTGTAAGAGGAAAGGAGACACTCATTTCCTGTACACTCTTTTTATTTTATGTTATGTTTGAACAGTATTTGTGAAAGAAGAAAAATTAATTTAGACTCGGCTCCATCATCATGAGATCTCCCATGCCTGCAAATTTTGATGGTGTTCACTTTTTCTTTAATTTGGTAAAGGAAAACAATCCTTATCACATTCACACTGGTAAAATAAAAAGACAGTCAAATCGTCGAACATCCATCACATCATCATATGGAGGAACATATAGGTGAGGGGTGTTGGCATTTTGTGTGCTTTCTTAGAAAGAACACTGTTAGCAGGATGTGTAGAGATAAAACATAAAAATAAAAAACAGGGCTTTGGCTTTTTGAAAAGTATTGTTCACAGCTGTTACCAATCAAGCCAGAAATATGGATCTTTCTGTAATTAATTAATGTATTTCATTTCATTCAATAGGGATGATGCAGTTTATTTAGATAATAGCAGGAAATAAAAATGGCAAAAAACTGTGAACTATACATACATTGAAATTATTAAAAAATGTTGTAAATTGTTAAATTAGAATCTAATTAATAAAAAAAAAACTGTGATTTATTTTACACCAAACTTTGAGGTTTACTATGAAAATTTTTATTTGGGTAATTTAATTTAATTTGAGTAATTCGGTTTAATTTAGAAGTGTGTACCACTATATAAAGAACCTTTCTGAAGAAGGCTGACTGTCCAAATTTAGGTCTACAATGTCATACTTTACAGATGCCATTCACCATGCTCCTAGTAACGCTATAATAGTCTTGCCTTTGGCTGTATGTAGAAATAATAACTTTCTTTATGAGAATATAATTTTTTAAAAATGGATTGAAAAACTTAATTAGCTGTACCTACATTTACACCTGATTAGTCTGTGTACCTTGCATGTTCCTGAGGCAAAACCTCGTGGCTAAATTAATCACATCTCCTCTCTTTAAAAATAGAATCTTTGAACATGGCCGTAAAAAAAAAACAATAATTATTTTGTTATCATTAGTTATCATTCTATTATTGTTGGAACACAATTTCCTCCTCCTCAGTATAAACATCATAACCTGATATCTGTTCTTATCACTTTTGCATGTTTTCTGTCACGGCATGAATTACATTCTGTTGTGAAACCTCTGAAGAGGCTCTGGATTGGTGCCACAAAACCAAATTGCCACAACTGTAATCTAAATATGAAGGAGCAGTTTGTCTTGTTAAACATGTCATAAAGTTCAGGCTCTGGTATCTTATGTTCTGTGTAAACCATGCTCACTAAATATTGCATGTGTCTCTGATGTTTGTCTAAGACATACAGTATGTGTAAACACAACTATTACTTCTTGGATGTGAGGCTATGGAAATGTGTATTAAATTTGCCTCTTCCACAAGGAGGACAAAGGTTCTCATGTGTGTAACAATTTATTAAATATAAATATACTTTTGCCTATTTTACAATTTGAAATATTTGGTTATTGCATGGCACAATCTATTTCAGCCTCACTGCACCTAACATAAAGTTAAATGTTGAGTGTAGTGTAGTGTAAAAAAACAACTCCACAGTGGGATGCCTGTTGTGCCATGAAGGTCTACCTCCATTAACCACTTATGGTCCACAACGGGGGGCACATTTGCTGGGTGCTTAAAAAAACACTGGAGCTAAAACAGTCTATAATTGTGGCTATTTTCATGTCTCTAATTTCTATTTTGAATGAATTTAAAGAATGATGCATGGACAACACATGAAACATGACAACACATGAAACATGACAACATACATTATACAGATGTGATCAAATTAAATTAACTTGTACAGGAAATTGGTTTATGTTGCTTATTATTAAACTATAAGTTGCATCCATCAGCACTGGCTCAAGGCAGGGCAGCTGTCAAGCAAGCCAAAGAAAAACAGAGCGAGTCTGTTCATTCAGGGTTTTTATATTTTCATATTGTAAAATGTAATGTAAGTCGGGCTTTTTTTTTCTTTCATAAGTCATCCCATGATTAAAGAGCTTCAATGTTTTTATGTCTTCTTAGACTCTAATAGTGTTTTATGACTGCTTTTAATATCTTGCTATGCATTACGCTGACAGTAGTGCATAATATAGGCCACACTTTCTCTAACCAGTCAAAACTTTTTTATTTCTATTTGTTGTATATTTTATAGCAGATCAGGCAGTTATGGATAGTATAATATGGGAAAATGTCAGTGTGGGTGTCATTACTTGGGTGTATTTCTGTCTATAGATGACTCCTCAACAAAATGTATTTGTGTATTTAACAATATAAGGTACAATTCAAGGGTTATATACATTTTTCTGGTGTAAGTTCTGTGAGTCACGGTACTTTCAACACCATATTGTGAAAGAAAATGGAAAATATTATTGTGGAATGCTTTAATATGTGTTGAAAAAAACATGTAACTTTACTTTGCAGCATTACAGATTCCCTGGAAGGTCAAATCCAAAGTCAGAGTAGCGCTCCAAAGGTCAAAGAGCAACAATATCTCAAGATTTTACATTTGACAGTTGTATTACATAGTTGATACAGTTCCATTGTATACAAGGTCAATTTCATTAAAACTGACTGACAAGTTTAAGAAGAATGGACATTTGAAAAGCAGCACTTACCTACATTTTTGCCAAATTTCACTGATCAAAACATAGTTTAGTCATTTCTGATATGAACTGAGAACATTTGGTCTTAGAATTGCATTAGTAGCATGAAAAATAGAGCCAACCAACATTTTTTATAAAGATAATTTTTTTATTGGGTAGTGGTGCAATGAAGATGAGACAAGACAAGAAAGTAGGGAGAGCACGCAGAGAAAGACACGCAGCAAAGGTCCAGAGGTCATGCTGTATTCAGTATGTAGTATATGATCGCCTGTTTAACTATTTTCAGTTTCAGTCAGCCAAAATTGGAAAATAGTGACCACATTTATTTGGTAATCAGTACTGTAGTCCATTGTCTCATACTGAATTATTTATATTTTTATGGAAACCTTATTACTTAAAAAACAAATTGAAGTGAGACTATTTTATATATACATGCATATATACACACACACACACACACACACACATATATATATATATATATATATATATATATATATATATATATATACTGTCAGGATTTGCATATAGCCCTGTGCATAGTTTGATTATTTGTAATTTTGTAATTTTCTCAGTGACCATCTGTGGTATTTTGACCTTTAGCAGTGGCTGGACTTGGACTTTTTCCATCAAATGACAGATGGATAAACATGTTTTCCTTTTTATAGCTTTTTAAGTAACCCCATTGTATTTGTTTTTCACCAGGGTCATGTTTACTTCATAGGCTGTGGCAATGTGAAACAAGAGAAGACTATGAAGGGCTTTCCATGCAGAGATATACTTTTAAACCAGATTGCTTCTATGCACATAGATATCATGGAAAAGACAGTCTGAGGGAACTGACATCCGCTGAGAAACTTTGGAGATAAGCGGATGAGCCATTTTCTATATTTTCTACTGAGGTACCGGCAGCAGAACTGTTCCAGTGCCAGAGAAGGAGCGCATCATGATCACCACAGCACTGCGCTGGCTCATCCTGGTGTTTTTCATCATTCTAACCATTGGTGGTAACGTCCTAGTGTGTTTGGCTGTAGGAATGAGCCGTCGACTATGGCGAATTGCTAACTGCTTCGTGGTGTCGCTGGCAGTGACAGATCTCCTCCTTGGCCTACTGGTGCTTCCCTTGTCCGCCACTGTGGAGCTGCGCAGCGGGGAATGGCCGTTTGGAGGAGCCCTGTGTAACATCTACATTTCATTAGATGTCATGCTGTGCACAGCCTCCATCCTGACCCTCCTAGCAATCAGTGTGGACCGATACCTTGCCATTTCAGCACCCCTTAGCCACTCCCGGAGAGTTACACCTCTAAGGGTGACATTGGCTATCATCGCCATCTGGGCCGTATCACTAGCTGTGTCCGTTCTGCCTATCCACTTGGGGTGGAACACAGCGGACTACAGGGTTCAAAACTTAGACTGGGGCACAGGGGATGATGAAAAAGAGGGATACTACTGTCAGTTTGGATGGAATAACAACTATGTTCTTCTTTATGCCTTTGGCTCATTTTACCTGCCTCTGATGGTTATGTGTGGAATGTATCTTTGCATATTCAGGATGGCACAAGAACAGGTCAGTGTTTATTATGATTTTGTTAAAGGTCATAACCTCAAGGCTTATCTTTCTTTTTGTAGAAGTCTGGGCCAACTGCTGTAGAAATTAATATAAGAATAAAGATACTTTTTTTGTTAATTTTTTTTCAATGGACATTTAAATGGGATTTATTTACATTCATATTGTCTTGTAATTGTAAATCCTTGAATATCAAATCAGTGACTTGATTAAGTCCCAAGATCTCATTATCTTTGTCCTCTGGCTCTCTATCCTTCTCTTAACCAATCTTTTCAGGCAAGGCGAATTCGTGCTACCATGCCATCATTTGCACGTACAGCAACTGCAGTGGTAGCCCGAGAGCACAAAGCTACAGTGACCCTGGCTGCAGTACTCGGGGCTTTTGTCATCTGTTGGTTCCCTTACTTCACCTACTTCACCTACATTGGAATGAAGGAAAAGACAAACCCACCTAATACACTTCACTCCGTAGTCCTGTGGTTGGGTTATTTTAACTCTACCCTTAATCCAATCCTTTATCCAGCCTTTAACAGGGATTTCCGCAGAGCCTACGGAGAGCTGCTTCACTGCAAAAGACTATATTGCAGAAAACTGCACCTTAATGGTGTATCGGTAAATAAGCGATTGACCTTTACTAACGGACAAAGACTCTCTCAACGGTGTGAGGGACAGCTAGACATACATAAAAAAGACACTGAGGAGAAGAACCTCACGCTACAAATGGGAAATAATATTCTTGATGAGCCAAGATGAAATGCTATGGATGTAGTCTCACCAACAGACTCTAGAGTGGCAGCAAAATATTGCCTACTACTACTCACTTACTTACTCAAAGTACCAGATTAACCAATGATTTACACTGTTGCTCATTTGTAGATAGTGCCGAAGTTTATGCAGTTCCAGGCACAGTAGCATAAATGTTGCATAAAAGTTTTATTAGTGATTAGTAACACTGTTATTGGAACATAACAGCGGCAAAATGAAATCTTTACATGTTTATTCCAAGTTTCACATTTTTCTTTGATTATAATAGTGTTGAACTCAGACAGAAGTATTGAAATGTAAGTTTTTAACAGTAGGCTTTGGTGTAGAGAAGCGGATCTGAGTCGAATAAATAGATGACTCAGTAAGCTTCCCAGAAAGCTGCATGTAGTTAAAAATTTGCAAACTGTTTATTTTCAAACTCCCCAGCCCTGCTATTCAAAGTAAATAAGTCACCAGCAAGTTCATTTGATATGTACAATATGGGTATCAACCCAAATAGGACAAACAGGAAGGACTTCCTGGACACTTTTACAGATTAACTGCAATTGAACAAGATATCCTTTTTTTAAAAAATTATACTATGATAAAGACCAGCTCTTTTCTTTTATCCCAGTGGACATGTGCTACATAATGAAATACTTTCAATTATGCCAATGAAATGATCATTATAGCTATGGTGCCTTTATGTACTGTAAATACATCAACAGATGAGATCACTTAGCCATTATAACCAGCTGTGAAACATGTGCACAGTGGTGATGACAGGGAATATAAAATATAGATATAGACTACTGTAAAAATCAAATCTAAGTAAATCTAAGTAATAAAATTTATAATTTTTGCTTACATTTTTAATTTATATTTAAAGAGAGATTAATGCATTTAATGTATTTAAGAAACATTCTTATTATTATATCTTATCATGTTATATTTGTTATTTTTATTCCATAAAAGTACTTTTATTAATTACCTCCTAACTCTACCAAATCAAACATTACTCATCTGTAAAGCTTTTTTTTCTTTTTTTTTCTTTTTTTTCTTGTTAGACTAAAAACATTTAAAGCTCTAATGTAAACTGTGGCATGGATGTTATGAATATTTTACAGACAGTGTACTACATACTGAATAATGATCTAGTATAACTTTTATTTGTGTCTTTGAATGACTGAAAAAGATTGTCAGTGGGAACTGAACTCAACAAATCTCATTAACAAGGCAAGCTGGACCTTACTGCTCCAAACGCAGCTCAGAGCGAGGGTTGCATGTACATCTTCCTGCATGTAGGGCTCGTGGGAGGTTTCATTGGCATTTCAGAAGGACAAACGTTCTTCCTGCAGGAGAAACATTAACAGAGATTGGTGAACATTTAATAAATGGACTTTCAATCCTGGACTTTACATCTGTTTTTATGCATTATATTAAACAGTTTATTCAGTACTGCAAGTACAGAATATGCAGCTTTCTCTTTGGCTTTTCAACATCAGCTCACTTGAAACAAGTTCCCTGAGATTAACCCTTGTCCTGCATGTGAGAGATATGCTCTTGTGAATGTTGATTATAATCAATATTTGTTTGCTTTGTTTGTTTAATTTGAAAAAATGATAGCTGAAAACATCATTCTTTGATTGCCAAGAAAAAAGAACGAACTGATCCTTATTTTTTAAGCTCTGATATGTATCTGTATGTATACTGTATATTGTATTGTTTATCAAAAATATATATTATAATTAAGTACAAATAACTTATGCAAAACAACAGGTTCCATTCTTCAACAGGGTATACAAACCTAACTTAGTCTGGGTTGTCTGTGCTGCAGCTTAACTAAACCAGACTGAATATAGTGGTCAGAAAGACAATCAGGATACACGAGTGTTGTCTGAAACCATCGTCATACATGATGGGACCAAATTGTAATTTTTCATCATGATTAAGCTGATGAAAAAGCTGATGTGTCATCATGCTCTTTATGAAAACATATCGTTGGCTCAGAAGTGCACTAATCCAATATTGTACTTGTCTCATTATTTATTTAAGGCCTGATACATTCTACACCTTTTATAGTCTCAGATGTGCAGTCCCTCATTTTCACTCTGGTTATCTCTGTTTACCTGTGCATCATCAATTCCAGCATTACACCTCTACAGCCCAAAAATAAATAACATTTAATCAGCTGTGCAAAGAGCACCACTTTTATCTGACTGTCAGTAGCTGGAGTATTATAGCTTTGGAGTGTGTCTCTGTGTCTCACCACACATACACGACACGTGACAGACACATAACAGCAGGTCTGCTATTGGAGATTGCCATTTCAGCATTAGTTATCTTTGTAAATACAGATCTCTTTCACCAGTATTTAAGATGAACCGCTGGGTTAAGGGCATACAGTAAAAAAAAAAAAATTTTAAAAATGCGTGTGATGTCCGTGCAGTGACACAGTTTCACTTTGGCACAAAATGTTCAATCTCATTTGTTTGAATCTATGCAAAAACCATCATACGAAACCATGAAATGCTTTAATAACGCTGGGTTTTATCTGGTCAGTGTTGTTAATTGCAATTATTTTTTGGTAATGATCTTTCAAACTGTTACGGAAGACTCCCGGGGGTAGAAAGAACACACAACAAGTTTAATGTGTGCACGGGTGAGAGCTCATGTGAGACTCACACCCTTTTGCTTCGACGCTCCTTTATTTATAGGTATTGCGTACAAAGGTGGGGTTCCTCTTTACAAGAGCAGTTGGCCGTTTAAGATAAGAACAAGGTGAAGTCATTTCGGTTAAACGTTAAAATAGCTCTGCACAGGAACAGATAAGATAATAACAGTTAAAATAGACCAGCACAGTTTCTGTCCAAAGATGTCCAGTTCACTTGAGAGCTCATACAATGTCAAGAAATAAAACGTTTAAACAAAACTCTATCCTCCTCTTAACATCCCCTCCTGTTGTTTATACTTTTTATTTACACATTACGCTAGCTGACCATTTGTCAGTTCCTAATCTCTTGACATGCATTTTCAATTAGGACATCATTGTGCTTCAGCCTAGGGGTATTACACCCATAAATCGATTTGGTCGCTTCCATCGTTGTCACCTTCACCATTAGGGACCTGTACATAAGCGTTAATGGAATTTGCAAACATATTGTTAACCATCCTTTTTACGCAAGGTATTACACAAGTTGTGAAAAGGCACAAAGACAGTAACAACATTCCCAAGAACATCAAACCTTCATAAAGCAGTGACTTCCATGAGCCACTCAGTAACCAAGTTAACCAGTCTTCTGGAGTGTTAACATAGTCTTGTTGTTGTGCCTTACGTAAGTGTTGGAGCACACTCAGCGCGTCAGTCATGTTTGATGAGTGGATGTTGTCAGGTACATAGGTACAGCAGGTGGTATTGAAGAGTACACACAGGCCTCCCTTCTCCGCGAGAATCATGTCCAGAGCGACTCGATGTTGCATTACAGCAATCCGTGTTGCGTCGATCTCCTGATTCTGGGCTTTGTTGATATTGGCTGATGCATTCAGGAAAAAGCCCAAAACGGTAGTCTAGAGTCTCGATCCTCAAAGCGTGCTTCC
>VVHJ01021598.1:0-10958 GCA_015107715.1 Tylochromis polylepis
GTGTGCGTGTCTTTCTTGTGTGTGTGTGTGTGTGTGTGTGTGTGTGTGTGTGTGTGTGTGTGTGTGTGTGTGTGTGTGCGCGTGTGTGTGTGTGTTTTCTTTGTGCTTCCGGGTGTTTGTGCCCTCTACACCTCCACACCCCTGGGAAAGTGTAACAGGTGTGCCTTGCAATACAACAGCAGCAGCAGGGGTGAGGGGATGAGGGGAAGGCAGGCAGGCAGGGTGCTGAAACCTCCCTGTGGGTACTGTTTCCCAGCATGCATCCTGTCCAAGAAATTGGCCACTGACCACCAGCATCTCTGCCTCTAGTTCCGTTTCTGAGAAGAAAAGTCAAAGAATGATAGCTAATTATCCATTAACACCACAAATGCACCAGGCAGATCACACGCATACAATCCTCAAATATTTCATCTGCATTGCTGCCTGTAAACACACCTGCCTATGTCATCACAGCTGCTGAACAATTAAATTTACTCCAGAGTGTGTAGAGTTGGACAGATAACTCAATTCATTTTAAAGAAAGTTTTCATTGTTTAATAGAATTCCCAGTTGTGTATCTTGAAAGTGAGGATTCTCGGTCATCAAGGTCTTGGTTATATCCAGGAAAGTGTGGACAGGGCAGCTGGAGAATTTAGCATTTTATTTTTCTGACACTATAAAATGAACTGAAAAAACCTAAATAATCAAAAGAATACACAACAAGACAATCTCAACCACCAATGCTGGAAGTTGAGAAAATAAACTAGATTTTACTTTTTACTGAAGCTGTTATTTATTTATTTAAAATTTTCCACATTGCTATAACTGTGCGAGTCTGAGACAGTGAGTTTAAGATTGATTATTTACTCAAATACTGTTTTCATATTTGCATTGCTTTATATTATTGTGAGTCATTTCTTGAACTACCTTTGAGCATTTCTGATCATAGCACTAGACAAAAAAAATTCTAAGGAGCTTTTAGCCTTAAACATGACTATTAGTTACAGTCCTTAATTAGATTTGCTGAGCCTAATTGTTCAAGGAAAGTTTTATTTGCTGTTTAAATAAAGCAAATGGCTTTAACATCCCTGCCTAAATGTTCACACATATCTTCCACTGTTACCCACTTGCATTTAAAAAATAAACAAAAAAAACCCAACCATATATCACTGAAGGCTTTACACAGTCCACTTCCTCCAGGCTGGAAGATGTGAGTGGTGTGTGGAAGGTGTGATTGCATGAAATATAAAGAAAGGCTGATGTACATTGGGTGTGCATTGCCTTCCAGCGCAGTCCTGTGTTTAGGATCCCAGCACAGTGGCAGTTTGCTTTTTCAGTGCATTCACGGACAATCACGTTGAAAACCTTGACAGATTTTCAAAAGTGGACTTGTCATGGAAAATTGTCGGCTTGGTCTTGAGTCCAAACAGCTTTATTTGGATGGAGAAAGCATCAGAGCCTATCTGAATTAATAGATGTGGCGTAAGAAAGGCTTATTTTCAGAGGCTGGGCTCAAAGTATGCAGCGTTAGTACCCTGAGCTCTGGGTGGTTCCTGAAGTTGTGTTTGCAGTGCAGGGAGAGGAGCCAGCACAGATGGTTAGGTACCAAAGGCAGCAGACTTTTTCTCATGCCTTGAAATGGGAGCACTCTCTTTCTTAGCTAATATTTAGCTCCTTCAAATGCTAATGGAGTGGCTTCGCTCTCCAAGGTTAGCATAACAACTATGGGAAAGCCTTTAGATCTCAGACATTTGTTTACTAGATGAAAGAGCCTGCACATCGTAAGAGCAGAGAGGGAGAGAGTCAGGACTCCCAGCTCTATATCTCCTGAAGCACCCCCAGCCAATTTTAAGTCACATAGAATAGAATAGAATAGAATAGAATAATCCTTTAATTGTCCCACAAGGGGAAATTTGTTTGTAGCAGCAGCCAGAGACACATACATACAAACAAACAAACAAACAAACAGTACACAGGACACAGAAAAGAAACATACTTAATTTTTACATATTTACATCAAGAAAGACAATGGTCACCAAAGAAAGACAATGGTCACCAAAGAAAGAAAGGCACTATTTGGGCCTTTTCTCAACACTTAATTTCCCCCCAATACTTATTTTATTCTCTGATGATTCTGAAAAGAAGCTGTTGTCATGCGTTTAATGTGACGTCTTATTGTGTGTGTGTGTGGGAAGTGGGACTCTGTATGATAATAAATAAAGGCTGGGAGAACAGATAAAAGGAATGGATTGCCATGAAGTTTGAACAAATAAGTCAGGAATAGTTTGTATATTTTTCATATCATTTATTTTTAATGAATCACAGATTATTTGGATATGAACAGGAAACAGCGTCCTTGATGTTGTGTCATTCTTGTAATCTGAGCATCACTTATTATTTCTTTTTTTGTCAAAACCTCTAAAAATATCCAAAGGCATCTTAATTTTGAGTGCAAAACAGCAGATATTTGAGGGGCTTGTTTCTGTCTTTTCCACAAGCTGCTATGATTCTGTTTTTAGCTCTATTTGATCCATTGTTTAGTAGAAAAAAATATATTTATGTCACCATAGAAACACCAGTAGGGAGCACAAAATATTCTGAAAGAAAAACCAAAATGTCTTTTCTTAGAAAAGCAGCTTTGGTTTTTGATCTTAGCTCTCAAATGTTACTGATGTGCACTACTTCTATGACTTAAGAAAACAATCCTCCTTTATGAGTTTTTTTTCCCCTCCTCCTTTGAGGGCGAGTGAGATAACCTGAATTATTAAATATGTATCAAAAGAGAAGGAAAAAATAGAATGGCCCATAAAAAGGTCCACAGTAAGTAGCAGCATTTCCCCCCACTGAACAGTTTCAGAGGCAAACAACTCATATTATACTTCAAAACTGTAATAAAGCACTATCTTTCCCGCATCTCAGTTATACATTATTCACTTCTAGTTGCCAAGAGGAGACTCTAGAGGATGGTTAAGAACCCTCTACAATATTTATGTAGCATACTGCAGTGCTGCCACACACGCATACACACACACATACATAAAGCCCTATCAAATCCTAGTGTTTGTTGCCAAGAATCCATACCTACATCTCCGTGGATTAACAACATAAAGCTCTCAGCACTGAGCGGACACTGTTACTATATATATATATATATATATATATATATATATATATATATATATATAGATAGATAGATAGATAGATAGATAGATAGATAGATATACATACTTTCTGTTTGTGGAATAGAAGACTGTATAATGACTTTAGGATTACTCCCTTTTATGTCACACTATCACTATCTCCCCTGCTTTGGCCCACATACTGTAGATTGTTTATGTCTGCTTCAGGATCCAGGCCAGCCATGACTGCTTTCACTTGGGATTTCTATACCAGGAGCATTCTAAGTGATGATCTATTTGAAAACGGGAGATAGAAAACGCATTCCACAGTGATGCTAAATATATTTCTGAAGAGTCTTGGGAAAAACATTTGATTAAAGAGCACAGCCCCGTAGCCTGTGTAGTGCATCATACTGGTAAAAGTAGCAGAGGAGTGTTTAAGGAGGAGGGTTTCATTAATGATCATGATGTATGCTGCTGTACTGTAATGGTGTCGACATTGCAGGTCGTCAGATGGTTATGATAGCTGCATTGCTTGCCTGATGAGACAGAAGGATCAGCATCTTGTAGATGTATATAACGAAGTCTATATGGTCAAAGCCATGTATTTAGAGCAGCAATGAAATGTGGTTCATTTTGCATTGCTAGACACTAGGTAGTAAAAGGTACAAAAGCATAGATTTCTCGCTGAAATAAGAAAAGACACATTTATATTGCTGCCACAGAACGCCTATTTGTTAGTCCTTCAGTAGTGAAGATGTAGCAATCTGGGTGAACCTACGAACTCTGATCAAGCTGAGGATTGAGAGCGAGTTTAATCTTTCCTCTTCTATAAATGAGAGTTTAGGTTTTTGAAACCAGAATGTTCCTGCTTTGACCCTAATTTCAAATTAGTATAAGGCAGTACTCTAGTAGAGACTCTGAAAATTATGCCCATGTGAGGTGAAATCATTTTTTCCCACAATGTACAAGTCAGGGGTGTAATGCTAACAAAATTACTGTAGCTGACAGCGTTAGATTTCATTATGCCAGGATTACCAGAGAACTATTTTAGCATCCTATGTCTAATTATCTCTGAAACACATAAGCTAGCTACTGAAGTTAGCTAAGACACTTACAAATAACTTCATGACTTTTTGGATTGTCCACATTACAGTATAAAACAAGTTGCATACCCTTGAAATGCTTTAACTTAAGTTCCAAAAATTTGTAATAGCCTAAAACTGAAAATGTCAATATTTATCTAATCTGTGATGAAGAGTTGCTACACATTCCCATTCTTACTGCCGAGTCAGTTCAATTCATATAGCACTGTATTCTGTTATATGGTGCCAGTTCACAACAACAGTCATCTTAACACTTTAAATAAAGGCAAACTAAAGAACCTAAGATATTAGAGAGAGAACCAACGCAATTAGACAATTCCCTGTCAGCAAGTACTAGTAGTAAAAACTTTTAACATCAAGAAACATCCAATAGAACCAAGTTCAGTACATGTAGAGAGAAAAGAAGAACATAGAGAGATGACAAACACAAATAATACAATATCATACTAGGAATGTTGGTGGGACCATACAATTGATGGACGTTGTTACTGTTACTGCTGTCCCCCACTGCAATGTGAAGCCTCAACGTAAGCATTTTGGCCATTGCCGTGCTGTTTTTTTTGGAGTAAGAAGTTACAATATTTGCATGGGAGGGTGGAGTGCTAACCCAGCAAACATGGCTGAAACCCTGACGTCACCTCCCTGATCAAAACTGGTTGCGGTACAATGGCAAACACTGAACCAGAGACGTTGATGCTGTTTCCATGCAGAGTAGAGTTGTCTTCAGCAGGTTATCATGGCCGCAAACAGATGGCCCCACAACGTCTTTTCCACATACACAGGCTACTATCACTGAAGACTTTGGAAAAAGTCAGTAAAGTGCCAGTAAAACTGGTCTTCAGTTTTCCATTACTGGCATTACAGAGGTTCTTCAGTTATCTGCACAGGCAGATAGAATGAAAAAAACCCATCAAAATACAATCGGCTGATTTCAGTTCGTGTGCAGAACACAGGAAAATGGTGGTCTGTAACTTTTATGAAGTGGAGATATGGACATTACTTTGACATTACTTTTATTTTTACTTTTATTTTTAGTGTGCAGTAGTAAGGTGGAAACTGTGTCCAGGACAGAAACAACTGGATTGTACTGCTAACACAATACTGGCTCTTTGCAAGCATCTGCACAGACAGCCAACACAGACTGGAAAAAATTATTATAACAGTCAATGACAAAGTTTCATGTGCGTATGACATGAGTGTTGCATAAAAAATCCAAAGATATCTTTTCACTGAGGAGGATGCATATAAAATGGTAAAATGTCCTAGCATGCTGTTGCTGTCTCCCTTCATAACCCCACAAACCAAGATCCCAATCTAACAATGTGATCAGCTCTCTACACTCTCCACATCCTGATAAATAGAAGCTCTGAGTCACTGAGTCCAGATTGAGAGGCCTGATATTTTGCAGTCAGGGAGGCTATTGTGGCTATTTCAGTGTACTTGAGGTCAGGGCATTCAAGGAGCTGTCTGCTCATGGCTTGTAGAGTGAATGAATAAGAGAGCGCGGCTGCAGCAGAGATAGAGTGTGCTTGTGTGTGTGTGTGTGAGTGATCGTGAGTGTGCGCATGAGAAAGAGAGAGAAGCATGGAGACAGATAGATGGAGAGAGCAGGAGCGCACACGAACACAGAAGGGAGATAGGGCTCTTTGTGTTGATGTGTTCGGTGACCTTGCACTCTCAGTGATGGGCCTCTATCTCCACTCACACAATAGAACAGCAAAAAATAGGATTCTTAGATACATCTGCACACAGTGGAGCCAGAGACTGGATCTCACTGATGCGGTGGGCCAACACCAAGGCACCAAGCCAGGAGGGTATGTGTGTGTTTGCGTGTATGTGTGCTTCGATAGTGGATACAACAGAAATAGAGAAAAAGGAATGCCATCAATCACAAAAGCTGAGAGGCCTTGGCAGAGCCTCGGGGTGCTTATTATTTTGCCCACAGTGTGTGGGCGAGCTGTAGCACATACAGGCTGGTAAGACAGCTCACAGATGTAGATCCGAGGTGTTGTGCTTCAGTAAAGGTGAAAATCACATCGCATACTCAGTGTTTTATTGATGAGGGTTTATATATTGAGAAGCCTATATTGTATGTTATCAGAATGAGTAAAAACAAAGTATTTAGACTTTTACTTGCCACTTTGATCGTGCAACACCACAGGCAATTGTAATGTACTTGAATACGAACATATTATAATAGCACACCACTTCTATAGGTAATAGATTTCCTTTTTTAGGCTCAGAAATAAATGTAATACATTGTGTAGAATTTACATCTCTAAAATCTTGAATCTCCCAACTTTCGGAGCAGACCGTCAGTGCAACAATGCTATTAACTCCTTTAAAACTCTATTTCCAATTTCAATGCACTTATCTATTTATCAGAAATATTCTTCTTGGTAAAATTAAGCCTTCAGTGACGTTAGGACCACTTCATATAAAGCACTATCTTTAAACATTAAGCCCCTGAACCATTATTTTACAGAATGGGTGCAAATTAAATGACTGTGTGTGTGTGTGTGTCTCAGGTTGTTCTATTCATGGGCTGAGGATGTATTCAGTTCTTTTACTTAAGCAAAAGCAGCAATACTTTATCATACAAATGCAAGAAGAAAGTAAAAGAAGCATGAATAGGAAATTGCATTTGTGAATTGTATAAAATGGTTGCATTTCAAAGCACTGCAGGATTACTGTCTTACATATGTTAACATATCAGGGAATGAATTGTAATAACATATTTTAGCATTGCGCATTTAGACTCGCAACAATGTAAAATCTTATACTTTAAAAAGAAGGTGTATACGTATATGCAATCTTGAAGGTCACAATGTCATCAGGGTTTTCTGATGGATTGTATCTTATGTTATGGAACTTGTTAGATAAATAATTTTTGGAGTTTCACTAATAAACTAATACTAATACTATACTAATACTTTTAACTTCAGTTAAAAGAGTATAATGGTCAGATCATCTATAAATCATAGAAATTCAGTGGTAAATTCTCTTTATGTTACTATGTCACCTTTAAATATTGCATGAAGATCTGGCAGCACTTCCTGTGAGCTCTTTATATACCTTCTAAGGCAGGTATAGAAACAGTTAAGGGCATCTAGGTGTCAAACTGTGTTAAAACTTTGTATCTATCTTCTGACCACGAGCGTCTAAATCTAATCTAAGGTGATACACAGAACACTTCATCAGGACACATGCTGTGATTGGCTCATGCCCTCAGCCGAAACAATCATTTCATTTTGCACATAAAACAAATCAAGAATGCATTCTGACTGATTTTTCTAAAACCAAATTGTGAATAAAATGCTGCACACAACACAAATGCCCCTCTCTGTTCTCATCTGTTCAATTTGTGTAGAGCACAAGCAGGGGAATGCAATTCCGCCTCCTCTCCTTCTCCCCCTCTGTGCTCCTTCTTCCATCATATGTTCTTTTACCCGTGATGCGATAGGACAGGTATGGCTACTCCCACGCTGGATACATCTTGATACATGGTTGGCTCTGTGGCGCGTAAACCCCAAGGTCTTTGTGCTCCTCACATTGCGCAGATCAATCTCCTAGGCAGGTTCCCAGGAGGAACACAAAGCCTTACAGCTGAGACACTACTGTCCCTCAACAGCAGAGCGAAAGAGACGGAGAGAGAGAGAGAGAGAGAGAGCGAGACAGGCAGGGAGAGAGCGACTAAGGAGAGGAGGGAGGTAGTAAAGGGGGAGGTGGCATGGAGGGGTTAGGGATTAAGTCTTTTCTTCCAGGATAAGGACCTGTCTCTGAGAGAAAGACACAGAGAGGCTCTCTTGGAGGGGGAGAGGTTTTGATCCTTCATTCCCCCCTCACCAACCCCTTCTCCTCCACTACCTCTCTTCTTCTTCCTTCTTTTGTGTTCCCCTCCTGCTCACTGTAATCTGACGTGACACAGTTACAGATGGTCTATCAATGCCACAGCCCATCAGAGTCCTGTTGAGGGGCTTGCTGGGGGCCTATGGGGGTCTGATAGGCTGTCCAGAACCAGGCCTGCCTGCATGCCCATGTATGCATGTATGTATGTGTGTGTGTGTTTGTGTGTACCTCATTCATGTGGGACCAGCTGAGAGGCCCAACACATCAAGCATTTGTGGCTTTGATGTCAGTGATGGTACACACCCAGACACCCATATAGATAGATCAATAGGTATATTTATATGCTACGGTCCAGTGAGGTGGTAGTTTGTCTTGATGCAATGGATTTGTTTGGAAGCAGGTGAGAAGAAACCAGGTTAACACTTTGATGGAAGGATGCAGAGCGGTGTGTTTGTGAGAAAGGCCTCCTGTTCCATTTCACCATGTTCCAAGCCCTTTGACTACATATAATACCCCATACATCCAAATCTGAGATCTCATCTCCATGTATTTGAATAGATGAGTCTAAGTAATTATTTCTGACATAATAAATAATATAGCTCTTTCCTATGGTCATAAAGCAGATTAGAAGCTTCTAAACTGGATTACATAAACAATGTAATAATCCTGAATGTGATCATGAAAAGGAAGCTTTAGAACCAACTTCGTTTGTGTGCAACAGTAAGAGTGACTATGTCATGTGTCTGTTCTTTCACTATCATTCTGTTGTTGCTTTAATGTTGTCATTATATACTTTTCTAGGCATTTAAATGAATGCTGCAGCAATCTAGTATCACAATTTAAAAAACTGGAAAATTTGAGACAACTAAAAAGAAGAAGAAAAAGAGGATTTTTATGAACATTACTCTCCAGGATGAGTTAAAAGCTGAAATACTTTATCCTACATTTCCCATAATGCAACTCTTTCCCTTAGATCCTCTCTGCTGCTGAGTAATCACTATTTTTTCTAACCTCTCATAGATTCCAGTCATAAACAGCAGGGCAATAGTGTTTGCTTGTTATCTCTGGTAAGGGGAACATAGTTTTTGTATATTTAAAAATGAATTAAAATGTTATAAATTTACGTTAGAAAATTATATTAGTCACTTGAGTTCTTACTGAATCCTTTCTTCTCTTTTTTTTCTTTCTTTCTTTTTTTTTAATTGAAAGAAATCCGAGTCACAAGTAAATTCTGTTCAGGAAGGTCTTCTGTCATACATGCAGGGACTCGTTCATTAAGACTGCCGGCTTTTTAATGCGTTGTAATTCTTAGGATCTTGTTTTATTTAATATAAACAAGCCCCTAAGAATAATCAGTGGTCGTTTTTAGCCTCTGTGGATTTTTATTAGCACTGTTCATGTCCAGCGCATTTTAAAGCTCAGTATTTAAAAGCTTATGATGTAACTACAGCCCACAGGCTCATGGGTTGCCAGACACCAAATATTTGAAAGTGTCAGAAAAGAATCTTTTTGAGGCTAACTAAGATTTGAATAGGTACATGAAACTAAGGATCAGGAATAGACCACGCAGCAGTATATTAATGACTAACCTTTCGCTGCTGATGGAACATGTCAGGTGCTCCCCTGACTGACGTTTGGTTGGTTTTCAGCATCTTTTTCCTGCCATATGATTGCATTTGTCTCTGCCCACCAGGGACTTTCACATTAACTTTGATTAAGGGAAAAAAAAAGCTAATGTTCATCCTTCAGCTCCACTATGCTAATGTGTTTAAGATAAGATAAACCTTTATCAGTTGTGGGAAATTTTTTATTATCCTAACCATAGCTCTGTAGCTACCCAGCAGGTAGCACACCATTATGTGCCAGCTAAACCAACTTCAGTAACTCTACAAACATTGCTACTGTTTAGTTTTCTGTTTTATATCTGAAGTGACAATTTCGTTTTTTAGAAATCCCTCAGTCAGAACATGATATATCATCTTTAGACGGAAACTAGCAAGCTAACTTTCTGCTAATGTCTAACTTCGTAAATCCTGTTTTTCATGGATGTCTGGATGTTAAACTTTGTTGTAACACCCGTGAGAGCAGCCACACTGATCATTTTACTGAAGATGAAAGAATTTAAACCATTTTTAACTCTCAGTGATGCCACAGTGTTTGTTTAAATCTGGGAACTGAAGAAAAGTTTGGACCTGTAAACAGCTAATGACGTCAGACTTAAGAGGTGGATTATTTGGCTGTTTATGAAGTATATTCTTAATAGTTATGAATGCCCAACATAAGTCGCAAATAATACACAAGTGTTGAATGTGAGGGGAACATTGTTAAAAGCTGCATTTATCAAAGTCGTGATTTAAGATAAAAAGTTTACCACAAATTGCAAATGATCTGTGATATGAAACGTGTTTGTATTGCAAAGCCAAGGCTTAATCTTGTTTGTAAGTATGTCTGTGAAGGTTCTCATTCATCCAGGTCATGGTAGTCTAAGGAGCTTGGAAAGAAAAGCGTCTGGACTTCTCTAAGTTTCTTGAAAACGTTTCACCTCTCATCCGAGAACTGAAGAAGCTTCTCGGATGAGAGGTGAAACGTTTTCAAGAAACTTAGAGAAGTCCAGACGCTTTTCTTTCCAAGCTCCTTAGACTTGTTTGTAAGCGCACAAGTCTTAACAACAAAGACCGAAACTATACTAATGGAGAGGTATGCGAAGATCCATTTAGTCTCATTAATGCTCTGTGTGATATAGTGAAGTGATATGGTTAAAACTACTCCGTTTTTACCATCTGCCAAAGTGTGAAGCAGACTTTAAAAGGAAAAAAATGATTTCGACACATTAATGACAAGGAGAGTATACGACTCTTTAAATACAATGTGTTTAAATATATGTGTCATATTCATACTTCATAAA
>VVHJ01021611.1:2328-12717 GCA_015107715.1 Tylochromis polylepis
GGCATGTCGACGTGGTCGAGACGACCTGCCGAAGTTCAAAGCCGGCATCAGAATGAGGAAGAAAGGTGATTTAAGTGAATGTGTACGTGGCGTGGTTGTTGGTGCCAAATGGGCTGGTCTGAGTGTTTCAGAAACTGGTGATCTACTGGGATTTCTCGGCACAGTCATCTCTAGGGTTTTCAGAAAATGGTCAGAGAAAAAGAAATTATCCAGTGAGCAGCAGTTCTCTGGAAGAGGCCAGAGCTTAGAGGAAAATGGCCAGATTGCTTTGAGCTCATAGGAAGGCAACAGCAACTCAGACAACCACGAATTGCAACTAAGTTATGCAGAAGAGCATCTCCGAACACACAACACATCATGAAACATTGAAGCAGATGCACTAGAGCTGCAGAAGAGCACACTGGGGGTCACTCCTGCCAGCCAAGAACAGGAAGCTGAGGCTAAACTTTACTTTTATGTTTGGATGCAGGGGCAGCATCTGGTGCAAACAACATGAAAGAACAAATCCCTCGTGCCTTGTATCAATGCTTTACACTGTTGCTGCTGGTGTAATGGTGTTTCTTGGCACATCTTACACGGGTCAGATTATCCAATGAGCATTCTGGGCACGGGACGTGAAAAATATGTTTTGGTGTTTTTATTACCATCTTCCTTCTAGTGGCAGGATACCACGCCACGTCACAAAGCTCAAATCATCTCAAACTGGTAACAAATCTGCAGGAGCTGTGTGACGCTATCGTGGCAATATGGACCAAAGTCTCAGAGGAATGTTTCCAGAATTTTGTTGAATCTACGCTATGAAGAATTAAGACAGTTCTAAAGGCAAAACTAAAACTATAAAGTATCTGTTATTAACTGGAAAACGAATCAGCTCGTGCTTTTTTATTGTTTTGCATCAGGATCATGTGCAACTACTGTTGCTGTTTATTTCCCGTCTCTCTTTCTCTCTCTCCTGTTGTCCTCCCTCAGTCGTTTTCCTCCATCAGTTACACCAACTATATCATTCTGGGACGATACAGAAATATAAATATGCAAATACTTTTGGTAATAAAAACACCAAAACATATTTTTCACGTCCCGTGCCCAGAATGCTCATTGGATAATCTGACCAGTGTAAGATGGGACACATGGGTATTGTCCAAAATATTGTCCAAGTTCCTTTCCTTAGTTCCTTCAATGAACAAATACTTCATTGAAAAATATTGTGAATTAAAAAAAAAAAATTATATGTTGCTTTATTGATGTTGGCCAATGAAAACTACATCATATTACTTCATTGCTTTTTTGTTTGTTTTTTGTTTTTCTGAGGATAGGGTAGAAGAAGATGTTAGCTAATTATTGTGTAAGTTACAGACTAGTTTCTAAACAATCATCATTTTCCTTATGAGTATATTGTATGTAGCATAAACACCCACCTTGGCCCCAATATTCCAGCATCCCTCAGGCTCAAAATTAAACCTGTTAATCAGTGGTTGAGAATAATTTGAATCCAAGTTGCAGACAATGGGTATTGCTTAATCTACTTAATATTTTCTTTATTAACCACTTTACATAATCCCTTGGTCTGTAAAGCGTGTGCTTCTGCTTTTGCCTGGAGCCATCAAACGTCGGTATTCTGCAGACACTTTGTAGGGCTGCTGATGCTCGCAGCAGAAACGAAATCACCTCAGTGTTTGGATTACCGTTAATTAAACCGAGTGCCGCAGCAGTGCGCGCGCTTTTTTGTAAGTTTGGATGCTTTCATTCATTTCTGCCTGAAGAACTACACGAATGTTGCTGTTTTTTTCTCTTAATAAAATCTGCTTCCGCTTCAGTTAAGTTTCACTAATGTCAGTAAATTGAGGCCTCTTTTGTTTGTTTTGTAGGACTACTTATTGCCCTGGCAGTTGCTTATTGTTTTCATTTGCTACATCATTGACTTCATTTACTTTCTCAAACGTCCACGTGCCCTCCGACTGTAACAGTATAATTTCCGACAGCACCTGAAGGATTCCAACAGCTTTTTTTTTTTTCCTCTTCCCAGACAGGTTGTGTGTTGGAAGATCTGCTCTGCAGGGATGTGACCGACAAAGAGAGGGGAGGGCGCAAGCTCCTCTCATCTGTTATGCATTTCCCTTTTGATTCGGCAGCAGCCACTGAATCTTATTTTCCAGTGTTTCTCCCTGAGAGCGCTTTGTTCTGAGTTCAGCTGTGGAACGTGTCGGAGAACACAGTTAATTGTGAAAACCTTGCATCTCTGATCTTGTTTTCTCTGTCTTTACCTTCTTTTATATGTAGCTCAAACTACTGCTGGGTGTTAGGATCACACAAAGCAGAGGTGTCACCACAGCAAAGTCCCCGACAAGAGGGGGGGAGGGCTGACAGCTTTAAAGTTATCTGTCTGTGCAATAAAAATGAAGCTCGAATTAATTGCACTCTTGTACAACAAGTTAAAACATATCTAGGTGTGGAGTAACAGATATCCACCTAAAGATGTGGGTTTTTTTTAACGTTCCATTTTTGTGCCAAATGCTATTTTTAGGATTTCTGCAACAGAGCGGTATTTAGATGTACACTTGGGTGTAGCTATTATGTCTTTGCCTGTGGGGCAGAAACGTTCATCAAAATGAGACGCCACTGTACAAGTGAGCCTCTCTCCGTATGAGCTGCAGGCAGTCTGATTTCGGGGAACAACACTGCCGCACTCATTTTGAATTCATGCTAATTTTGGTGGTTTGCATTTAACGGAGGAGAGTTAAAAGTTTATAAAGTAAGTGAAGTTCAAACACCGACACAAAAGAAACAGAATGCAATGGTTGCGCCACCTGTTGGTTGTTTTGTGGCAATCCAATTTAAGGCAATTTTTTGGACATATGACTCAAAGGCAACAAACTATTCGATTAAAAAAAAAAAACTAACATGATCATGTTTCTTTTTCTTTTTCTTTTCTTTTTTAAACAATATCATCACATAGAAATTCTCTATCAGAAGTCAGTTAATAAGACATTTTACAAATCAAAGTCAGTCCAAAGTACAGGAGAAAAATACATTTACAGGTACGTTAAGACACTGTGACACAAGGTTGCTGAGTGAAAAACAGTAAGGCACCGATGCCGTCTGTGGCATAGGTAAAAAAAAAAAAAAAAAGAGACAAAAATCACAAATTAAAGCCAGCCTTAAAAACCAGAAAATTCTTCAAAACATCTCAATTAAATGAAAGCGTAAGAAACGATACAGCAAAGCATAAACGTACAATTTTTACCACGTAATTAGTGGAACACAGCCCGTAAAAGATTAAAACATTCAGAGCTTGTCAAAGGGATGTTCAACAGGTTTCTGTCCTTTGGTACGGAAGCAAAAGAAGACCAGCAGAGTTTAAATACGTCAACTGCACCGAATTCAAACGTACAGAGATCTACTTTATGTTTCTAATTCCCTGATTGGAAATTTTACTTCTTTTTTTGTGTGTAAACAGACTACATTAAACACAACATTCATGTGTTGCACACCAAAACCTCTTTAAAAGAACGGGATAAATAATTTCCTCATTGCCTGACTTAACCTAAAACTTTAAATTCTGCATTTTCAAATTGACTTTCAAGTATTTTCACTTAGTTTTAAAGCACTTCGTGGTCTCACATGCTGGCAGCAGATGAACCAGTAGGCCCCTCTGGTCCTCGAGCAGCTGCTTGCTACAACACGGAGAACAAAAATGTTTGTTTCAGCTGGCAACAGGTTACTGAACCCCAGCTGATGAAATTAGTAGATTCTCTTTCTTAAAAAAACAAAACAAAAACGTACCGCTCCATTTCAGAGGGGTCGAATTATTGGCCTCCATCAAGCAAAGAAAGCAACTTTGGAGAAGCTGAAAGTACTAAAGCCGGGTTAAGAAATGTACAACACATTATTAAAAACTGGAAGGATAGTGGTCAGAAAAAAATCTTGGATGACTGTGATCACAATCACTTAAAAATTGGGTGAAATCAGAGTCAACCACAGTAATCACGGCTGTGAAATTAAGAGCACTAAACACTGTGTAGCCTTAAGAAAACCATTTATCTGCGTGGCTAATCAGAAAAATAGGCTGCACGTTGCTGGGATCATAACGTAACGAGGGGCGGATGAAGTCGTGCACCCAGCATGCCTAGTACCTGCTGGGCAAGCCTGTGTGGGCAGTGCTGTGACTGGGGTTTGCCTCAGCTGGTCAGATTTAGGTTCAGCAAATTATACGCTTAAAAAAAAATGAGGTCAGCTGACTTCCTGAATATACTGAAACACCAGCTTTTTCCATCAATCGATGTCTTTCTCCCCTGATGCCACGGGCGTATTCCAAGACGGCCACAGCAGGATTTCTTGGGCTCAAACTGTGAAAGAGGGGTTCAGGGAGAAACTGTGACTTGGCTTTCACATACACGTCGGCCACAACGGAGTCCAGATCTTAAGACCACTGAGAATCTTTGGGATGTGCTGGAGAAGACTTTCTGCCTCTCTCATCGTCATACGAGATAACAATGATAAATTAATGCAGTTCTAGATGGAAATAAATGCTGGATAAATTTATCAAAATGATGCCACGTGTCATCAGAGCTAAAGGAAGTCCAAACTCTATGATATTTTTTTTTTCCCTTTTGTGGCTGGGAAGTACATATTTTTTTCTGTTTTTTGCAAACTCTAAAAACAACTTTTCTGAAGTATCACAACGTGAAAGCATTTTCAGTTTTTCAAACCTATAAACGTACCAGTATCTAGAAGTCAGGTGTTTTGGCCTTCTTTTGCTTCCGTATTAGGAGGGAACATGAATCATGAATCAAGTGTTACGGATAAAATTTCCAGTTGGTTTTCAGGTACTAGTTCTCTCTAGCATAATTATATTTTCTGAGAAGAGGATTTTTTTTTTTTTTCCCAGCAGTGTTAATATTTTTCATCTGTTACTTTACTGATAACAATATTGTAATATTATTAACTATGGGGCCTGTGATCCCAATTTAATATATCCCTGCACGTCTTCTGTTGAATTCCAGCCCTCCCCTCAGGTAATCAAATATCACACTATACAAATTCACTCAAAGGCTCCAGGCTGATCCCATAAAATAAAAACCTTTTGGATTCAGATTACAGGTGCATCTCGACACGTCCAAATGAGCTTTGGTCTTTCACATTGTGTGTTTCACTGTTGTGTTGTAAAGGCTGTGCTTCTGTTTCAAGCTGTTAGAAAGCGTCAAAGCTGAGAAGTCTTGACAGATTGCTTTGAGATGAACTCAGCCGGTCTCCATCACACCCCTCTCTGGTTTTAGAAAAGGGAATGTAAATAAGACCCGAGCTATAAGACGTGTGTTGCTTTTCCCCCGTAAACAAACTGAATCATAAAGCGTAGAAATCCAGAACAGTATTGCTCACGTCGGTTAATATTTGATTCACTAATAACTGGCTTGACACAATTTCTTCTCCCCACTGCTGATACAAAAATAGATAAAACAGTTACTAATATAAAGCATATGTCAGACAATCAGGACTTGGCTTGTTTTCTTCTAATAATCAGTAATTAAAATCAGAAACGGTTACACCCAACAACAAAATGCAACAACTTTACCTATATCACAGCCCCCCCACGCCCCCTTTACTGTACCTTCTCCAGTCAACACACACACACACACACACACACGGGGTAAACACTGCACAAAGCTAGCTTTCACCACAACCACAGGCACAGTAAAGAGTATATGTGTTATTTTTTTTTTTACTCTGTATATGAAACGCAGAGATAAAGCGGCTGCAGCTAAAACGCCCGCAGACATTCTGCAGGGTCGTCGGTGCTCGCTGCCGTAATGATATCGCCTCAAAAGTTTGAATTCCCCCCAGTGAGGCCGAGTGGTGCTGCACTGTGTGTGCTTTCTGTAAGCGTGGATCTGTGCGCTCTCAGGGTGTGTCTGTGTTTTGAACTCTTTAAGAAGTTTATGAACTGACCAAAAACCATAAGGCAAGGGCTTCTGAGTGGACACCCCACAGCTCTCTTATAGCACCAGAGCAGGTTAGAAAAAGGTAACAATTAGGTTTTAGTCTCACCTGTTAGCTGTGATTTAATGAGCCGTTTATATTAACAAAAAAAGTGTCGGAAATTTCTTTAAATAAATTTAAATAATCGTGACATTGTGTGTAACCTTCGAATGAAAAGTCATGTTCACAAAACCATCACTCTAACTACTACTGTGTCCTACATATAACATATCCCAGTCAGTCAACGCGTCCTCAAAATGGTGTTTTCTATAAATATTTGACAATCAGAGACGCTCATTTCTTCTCCACGATCACTATTAAATGTCATCTGTACACAAACCCTGGCACTTCGGCTGTCGGTGATGTCAGGGCGCGTCTTGTCAAACGCATCTAAAATTACTATTATTATTATTATTTATTTATTTTACTTAAGTTGAGTTAAAAAAAAAAAACTATGCTTGTAACTCAGCAGTGTCGGCAGAGAGGAATTCATTAAAGTGTAATAATTCTCACTCAGTCTACAGCCATGATAAAGAAAGTACGCCCTCTTTCAATTCTAAGGTTTTACTTATCAGGACAAAATAAATGTGGTCCTTAACAGAGGCGTGTACTACAAACTGGTCATCTGATGATGCATTTGCGTAATTTTAAGACCAGCTAAGTACTAGATTATTTTTTGCAATTTTTTCCTGATACATAAAAACCTTAGAATTTAAAGGCTTTCTTTTTCTTATGACTGCATTAGCCTTATAACCTCCCTCCACCCTGAATGAAACTGCACTGGATACAATGCAGTGTGGTGAAATAAACTTTGGTAAAGGAAATTTAAAGTTTGAAAAAGTACCAGTATTCATTTTATAATTTTCCCCACTTATGGTTTCCCCGGATGGAGCATGTGGCATGCATGTTTCCAAAATGATTTGATGGTGATTAAAGCTGCAGTCAGAAGAATGATTAAAAAAAAAAAAAAAAAAAAAGGTGAACAAATAAAACAAACAAAATAAGAAAATGAAAAGTCCCCTTCCTCTTGCGCTCCCCTCTCTGTTCCAAACATTCACTAAAAAAATTATTTCTGATTTAAGACGTGATCATTCCTAATCAGCTGATCACATCTGATAAAAAGACCTGCCAGTGCGAAGTCTCCGGTCACAGTCTGGATCTTCTAAAGCCTGAAGACAGAGCGAAAGTGAACTGAAGGAGTTGAATTACAAAATGTTGAAATGTCATTATGATTTTTTTCTTTTTTTTTTTGTCCAAAGACAAAGACAGTCAGTGCAGTTAGCATGACCAGTAATGGTAGACTTGTGTATCCACACCTCTGGCTTAAACATCAGACATCTGGAGAAATTTAACCAATCAGCTGAGTAAATTCTGCTCTGATCCATTAGCAGTTCTTTTCACTAATGCTTACAGTCATACCATCCTAATCCTGAAGCCTTGGTCCGTAAAGTCCATAGCTTTATGTCAGTACTATGGACTGTATAAAAGATGGACACCATAAAGGCATCCATTGGTTTAGACTCAATGTTAGTATTTTTGCATACTAGGTTTTTGGACCCAGAATTAATGATATTTAGACAAAAGGGTGGAGTGAGAGATTTCTTGGATGGTTTGTCCCACACAGCAAGCTATTTTATGTGTTAGACAATTCTATTAAAGGTGCTCCAAACAGCATAAACACAGTGGAGAGATCCAGTTCAGTCACTCCAATTAGTAGAGAACAAGCTTAGCCAATGGACCACAAACAGACTATAAACATTTTAATGCTTTTTAATGCCTTACATCGGGCACTTTAAAGTGGGAGTCTATGGGGACTGACTCACGTTTGGAGCCAACCTCAAGTGGTTTTTGCACTTACACACTGGTGTCTCTTTTCCTTTATCTCTGGAAGCTCCTCTTTGCTGTTAGACCTGCCTTTTGCTTCTTTGTTTTCAGGTCCTGATACATGGCTCTTATCTCTTCTAATCGCTTTATCTTTTTTGATTTACCATTAATGCATTCTGACTTAGTTAATTTTTTTGCTGTGTGGATCTTCACTCTTTGTTATATACTGAACAAGCCAAGGCTTGCACTTTGAGGTACATGACCCTCATTTCCAATGTAAGAACTAGGATTTCATGGAAGTTCCATGGTGAGTGCTTTACCTCTCCAAAAGTCCCTTTTTACCATTTATGACTGAATGGCTTCTCAGTCGTCTAAGTTATGGTAATCTAAAGTGCTTGAATTGAAGGCAGCTGCACTTGTTTTAGGTTCCTGAAGAGGTTTTACTTTTCGTTCAAAAGATTTTCAGTTCTAAAGGCCGATCTGGAGTCCCGTCTACTGCGCCACCTAAGATCACGAGTTGTGCTCACCTGGGTAGAATTGTGAATCCAAAATCTGAACGTTTGTATTCTCCAGCGTCTCTTCTACTTTTAAGTGCAAATAAACCTTTCAGAAGAGAGGTGTCTTCAAAAACCTAAAAGGAGTCCAGCTGCCTTTGACTGAAGCACTTTAAATTGCTTGTAGTATTTTAAAGAAGTACAGGAACTTTTCGGTGGGTCTTGCAGTTCGGAAGCTTTCTTTCTTTTTAATTCTTTTACAGTCCCTATTTTACACCATTTTAGAACTGCCATTTTAAAATCTGCCAAACGTATTGTGCTTTTGAAGTCGATGGGGATGACACGATGCTGACGTCCAGCCTCGTTTGGCATTTCCAGATGAGAAGTTATCTTTTGAGGTAAGGATCTGCTAAGAGGAGGTCTGGAAAATGTTTGTTAATTGTCATCATGAAAAAAAATAATAAATTATAATTATGAAACCTTCCTTAGAATCTCTGATAAAGTTTTGGATTTTCGGAGTCAGTTATGAGCCATTCGTGACAAAAAGATTAATCTGGCGAGAATAAAAGCAGTCCTGACTTCCATCCATGCGGCTGGAGGTGTGGGTACACATGGCTAGTACAATTTGCTCAATGATCTTGTCTAAAACTTTCCTCTTGGAGCAGGCCCCAGCTAAACCAGCTCAGCAGACAAAAAGATGCCATCTACAAAAACTTAAAGGTCATTACATGGCAATATATGGAAAGTAGCATTTCTCGTCATAAAACTAATTCATGGCAGTGAGTGTTTATTCAAACAGAGCCATGAAATCGCTTATGCCATGCTGAGCTGAGAAACTGAGTGCAGATGCGTGCGGCCATGTTCCCGTCTCTTCATCACCACCGACGCTGGTTCATTGGACGGCATCGCACTCCCGCTTCCCAGTTGAACATTTCCATTTCCTGCCCATCTGGGACGACGACGGCGGCGGCGCCGTGTAGCTATGCCCGCGCGCTTTCTTCATGTGCCATTAAGACTCCAGCAAGCTGTGCCAGCGGCAAACCTGCTGTCCTTTAGACTCTTTCATCTGAGTCCAGTGGGTGAGCTCCTCCTCTCCAGAGCTGTTGAGGCCCAGCGAAATCCAACCGATCATCTCCTTGCGCTTCATGCTGCGCTTGTTGTAGACGGATAGGATGAGCGTGACGTCCGATAGCTGGAAAAGAGCTACCTGGAAGACAAACGTCTCTTTGTAGGTGGGGTTGGGCTGACCTCGACAGATGGAGGTCTTGCACTTGGACATCTCATGGCCCATGGAGTTAAGTAAGGTCAGCTTAACATATGTATCTAGAGAGGAAGCAGGTGGAGGAGAAAGTTACGAGGGAAATGATGCATCTTTATATATATATTTTTTTTAAACATTGAGATTCTACAATAGCTTTCTAGTAGTAAAAAAGAAAAAAAAAAAAAAAAGTCAGGCACCAGACTTGAATAATAGACCCTTTGTGCAAAATCCTTATGTTTCGTCACCTTTCCTCTTTGTAATCAGCCACTGCGACCTGCTGCAGCTGTTTCCTCCGCAGCAAAGAATGACACATTTTCCCCACAAAGCGTTCACTCCCGTAATAATGCCACGGCGGATGATATATAAGAACATGACCACATAGGATGTGGTTTTTCCTCCTGATCAAACACAAAGCACAGCTGTGAGCGCAGGGAGCGTTACTTCAGTCTTGTTGCTATGCGACTGCTGATGTCTAATCTGAAATGGGGGATAATGCTGAAGATGAAAACTGACTGGAGAAAGTTAGTCATAGGTTTGCTTGTGTTTGAAAAGATTAGGAGCTTCTTCTGAAACAAACCACGTAGCCAAAAATTAATTAATTCTGGCTACGTGGTTCATCACAAATTACCATGAAGAGCGGCTATTATTTGACATAATGACTTATGCAAAAACTTCAGAGCTCGAGGCAGTCCCAAAACACGCAGGATATACAGGTCTGCTGCCACTAAATGAGAATCTGGGTGAGAGTAAGTGTCTAGGTGTCAGAGACATAAGGGAAATACATGACACTCAAAAAAATTATTGACTAAAATCTGTGGAGGAGGGCGCCGGTTTCTC
>VVHJ01021611.1:13956-24029 GCA_015107715.1 Tylochromis polylepis
TTAAATGAAAACATTTTACTTTTTGACTCATTTTGGCAACAACATGTCTGGAAAAAGTTTGGATAAGTAAGTGATATTACAAAGAAACAGCTGCAGGAACATTTTGCAAATAATTAGGTTCATCACAACAGCCGGTAACACGAGTGGGCATAAAAAGAGCATCTTAGAGAGGCAGAGTTTCTCAGAGGTAAACACGGGTTCACCAATCAGCAGAAAACGTGTCTGCAAACTGTGGAGGAATTTCAGAATACCATTTCCGAATAATGTAAAATTCAAGACTGTGAATCATCTAGTACAAAATATCAGGGAAAGATTCAGAGAATTTGGAGAAACCTCTGTGTGCAAGGGACACGACCAAAAATCAGTATTGGATGCCCTTGAATCAGGCATGATTGCTTAATGGAAATCAGTGCATGGGCTTAGGAACACTTGCACAAATTCCACAGTTCACCATGCCATCCACAAATACAGGTTAAGGGTCTATCGTGCAGAGAAGCCATCCGTTAACACGATCAAAAAAACGTCACCGTCTTCTCTGGGCCAACGCTCATTTAAAATCGACTGAGGCAAAGTGGAAAACTGTTCTGTTTTTGGAAAACATGGACGCTGCATCCTCCTGACTACAGGGGAGAAGGAACATCCAGCTTGTTATCAGCGCCAAAGCCTGCTTCTTTGATGCTATGGGGTGTATTAGTCCCTAAGGACTTGGCAGCTTGCAAATCTGATGGCATCTTTTTAAAGAAAGATCTTGCATATTTTTTGAACACAATGTTAAACTGCATACTGCATCCATAATAGCAGATCGGACATGGATGAGACAGCCTTCCTCTCCCAGAAGCCCAGCAGCTGGTGTCGTCAGTTCCCACATGTGTACAGACTGGTGTTAAAAGAACACTGGACGCTACACAGTAGTAAACTTTGTCTTGTCCCAACTTTTTTAGTGTGTGTTGCTGCCATCAAGTACAGAATGTGCCAATATTTTCCATAAAATTGTAGTTTTGTTGTAAATAAAATACGACTTTATGAGACTTGCAAATTATTTACTTTATTTTACACAGCTTCATTGAAATTTAGCTTTTAAATCGTCTGCTTCACCTTCACCAGAGTGGCACATCTTCTGCACTGATGCATCAATCCTGTTAGCCTCCTGTTCCACTCCTCCCCAGCTCATCAAGGCCCAGAGGTAATTGAACGCCTCCCCTTGAGACTCAACTTGTTATCAAGACCCCGACGTACTTGAACTCCTTCAAGTGGGGCAGCAATTCATCTCCAACCTGGAGTGGGCAATCCACCCTCGTCTGGCTGAGAACTGTGGCCTTAAATTTGAAGGCGCCATTTCTCATTGCTCAAGGAAACTTGCACAACCAAATGATCTGCAAAAAACCCTACTGCCCTCTGCCCCTTAGCTGCACTAGAAACTCTTTAAATAATCTATTTTTTAAAATTATTTGATGAATAAAAATGATAACTTCATTTGTTAATAGTTATTTTAATAGTTGCAACTAATGCAAGCATGTTGCCAGGTTTTCATGCACATAGGGCCTTTTAATGTGAAATAAAATCACAGACAAAACACTGCTGGTGCATAATTCTAATATGTAATTATATCAACCTTTCCGATGAGAATTGAAAAAACATATTTAGCTCAAGACCTTTGTAATCAAAGACAGAACATAATATATCAAGTCGGGATTAAAGTATTTAAGAATTCTGAGCTTAGAAGCATGACTTGTACTGCTGATACTCCCAGTTTGTGACATTTTCCACCTCCTATTACCCCACTGATCGCATTCCAAAAAACAAAATCCTGATAAAGCTCATTCATTTAGCCCAGAAGAGGAAAAAGCAAAAAGGAAAAACACTGCCATTATCAAGTGATTTCAGCATTCACGCTTTCCTTATTCACTCCTCATTTCAATGCAGAAATCATGGCACAAACTGAAGCCATAAATCCAGCTGAACGTAAGCGAGGCAAGACTGGCAATCACAATGGATCTTTGAGAGTGTTTCGCCCCTCGTCTACAACCATACTCTGTAATAATGCTGTGTATTATGTTCCAGTCTAAGAGGGGGTATAAGGAATGAATTGCTGAGGGTTTCATGCTGTCGAGTGCCAGCTGCCTTCCAACGCCTAGCTCACCGCCTTCAATCACACATTCAGTTGCTCTCTTTGACATAAAAGCAGAGTGAAAAAAATAGCCTTGATTTCTTTTTTGACTGCTGCTGAATGGGCTCTGTAGAGCTGTGGATGTCTTAAGTGGTCAGTAGCGGTGATGCATGGCTCTTTGGCATTGTTGCTGAATGAGAGGGGCTGCGGCTGATGATTAACTTGACTCGTCGGCTCGGTACTGTTTTGAAATGGCAGAAAAGAAGCTTTGAAATTGCTCCGCATCTTTCACCAGTGCTCTTTCCACTTTGTAAGGACGCACAAAGTCAATCAAGGCCTTCGTGAGGATTTTGCACAAAGGTTTTTTTCAGTGTTGCCAGATGCGACTATTTTCCAAGTACAATTTGAAGACTATAAAGTATGTGGATATGCTATTCAGGAATGTGCAAACAATATCAAAATCTGACAGCTAGTTATTAGTTAGAGACATTCATGAATACATGGAACATGGCAGTTAATGGGAGGACAGTACAGTGTGGCTTTTAGATGAATATTTATGCAATTCTGTTACAGAAGTCCTGTTTATGTTTCATATGCTGGAAGCAAAGCTGAAAAATGCAAAATTATGCCAGAGAGTGTGCAAAGTGTACTGTTTGAATTAGGCCAGCACTCAATGACAACATTTCCTTCTTGCTGGCTATCAGACACCAAGAAAACTAGACCGGCATAGCATGAAGAAGGCTGAGTGAAAACATGAAGGACTTCCAGGCAACACAAGAAACAGGTAAAGGAGGCCAGGTGGGGGCATCTCAGATGCATGCATGATGTGACAAACACATTTAGAAATACAGCAAGAAGACTTACAGTACAACAGCCAAGCATCTTCATGGATGAGAGTTAAAATGCAATCAGAGTTACCTGCACCCATGGTTGTAGAGTACAATTCAAAGTATTCATGAATTTAGAGAAAGTGATATTTCAGGTTTTATGGGAAAAGCTTACTTATTAATTAAGAATAACGAAACAACAAGCGAGACCTACCAGCAGCCCTGAAGCTCAGTGAAAGTGTCACGCTGCACTGCAGACTTTAGTTAACTTTATCCTTTTTTTCCCCACTTGATTTGGGACGGGCACAAAGAGCTGGTATCAAATTGGTTTGGGCTCCCAATATTACATAAACAGTGCGGCTATCTGTAATTTTAATTTTTATAGCAACAATTGTTTCATACTGTAAAAGGTAAAGACCTCATAAATTACAGAGAGAGAAAGTTAATCACAATTATCATGTGATCCAGTAAGAGAGTAAGCACTTGGCGACGGTGGGAGCGAAGAACTCCCTTTTAACAGGAAGAGACGAGGAAAACCAAGCTCAGGAAGAGGCAGCGATCTGCCGCAACTGACTGGGGGATGAGGCGACATTCACTCAGTCTAACATACTTCAACATCAAAATTCTAACTTGCCCCTAAAAGCTCCTGGTCTACAGCTGACACACTTTCAGCTCTGGTAGCTGTTCTTTTAAATGTTTACTCCGAATTCATTCATTTCTCAAAACTAAACCAAGTGCAGATATTAATGATCGAAGCCAGTTAAATTAGTGTGTCTCCAGTTAATCTTAATTCCATTTACCTACATCTAACTGCATCCATGAAGACGTTTTTAAAAAATAAATAAATAAAAGGATGTGAAATGAACACTGATGGCACATCACGGGGAGGAACAGAAACTCACCTCTGATAATATAAACCTGTCCACCTATCAAGTGTTTTAGACAACAGAACAGCCCATCTGACAACAAGGGTTGGACAGCAGTAAGAAAAACAGCGGACCAAGATGTCAAAAAGGTAGTAGGGTGAGAGAGTTTCAGGTGCAGACATAACAGAAGATGCAAGGAAAGAGAAACAGGGTCAGAAGGCCAACAACAACAACATTTGCACAAAGTTCAACAAGAGGCAGTTTTTGTTCGAACTTGCTGCTCAGATCCCTGGAAGCTGACTGAGGAGGCTGACTGGGAAATGAGGGAAACCAGGGATCAAACCGGAGGAAAACTGAAAAGCAGGCGGTGGCCGAGATAGAGTACGCTATCTCTGATTCGGAGAAGTTATAAGCTGTGCATAGTCCCTCTCTGACTGAGTTGATTTGAACATAAGAAAGCACACAATATGTAAATGATATACACTGACTACAGATGTTTACAGGAGATACTTCAGACTCCTATGCACAGGCTCAACTTGTCCTTTTCCACTCTAGCATTTGAAACATTAAAACCGTTATCCTGCCCTTTCTCCAACTGGACAACAAAACGTTTTAGGGTACTTACTGGGTGGTTTGTTGGCAGCCAGGTTTTTGAAGTGGATGCCTTTGATGACTTCCACAGAGAGACGTCCTGTCGTGGCGTTGTAAACCAGGCCCACGAGGATCTCCGGTGTGGAAGCCTGACTGACTGACTGGAATGACGAGGCGCTTTCACTGCATGTCATATCTGAGAGGCTGACCTGGGATTCGCCGCCCTGAAAAGGTTGGCAAACATTCAGAAATGTCTTAATGTTAATTTTTAAATTTCTCTTTAAAAAAAAAAAAATTGTTAAGGATTTTCCAAAACCCCAAAACACAAATGAATTACAATTCAGATAGCAGTGCAGCCTCTTCCTCCAAGTTACTGTTCACTGCACCCTCCCTTTACTGCTCAGTCCCACTAGGACGTCAAACTCCTTGCTTGGTCATTGTGTTGAATTTTTCGCATTCATCGATCACGTCACGTCATCACTCTCTGACAGACCGGTGAGGTATGCAAATAACTGCCATCTACTTTATAGACACAGACAGATTGCTAGCATGTTTCAATCAATCTCAGTCTGTCTGTGCCAATGAGTCCAACTCATCTGTAATCCAACACAGTTGGCTGTATTCTGGTTATATTCCTGAATAAAGGCAAGGTTGCTGAATGCCTGAATGCCTATGTCATTTTGCAAATCACAGTCATGCAGTTACTACGCATCCTGTTTTCCTGTTTCAAATCTACGAGGTCCTGGCTTTGACTTCTTTTAATACACTACATACATGATGTATTTACTATCACAGCGTGTGTGTTTAGGCAAAACAGTGTAGTATACTACACACTAAATAATGCTAGCTACCACCATAACTTGGATATAGAATATGGCGGGATTAATGATTTGTTACTGAAATCACACTCAGTGGCTAACGGCTTAACCAGGATAATCCCACTTTTGAACGCTATAATAGTAACATTTACAAAATAAACTTTGCATTTGATTCATTATTATCTGAAACTGTTGACCGAGCCCATAAAGTCATCAGAGAGTGAGGGAACTGGACTAGGCCAAAAGCCATGGAGAGGAACCATGAGGAAAATAGACCCGATACAGAGGAGATTTTAATCTGATATCTGCAAGTGGAAAGCTAACCGGTTAAAAAAGGGGGCCTGTATTAGGCTGGGAAAGCTAACATTTGCAGGTTATGTTAGAGGTGATGCACGTCTTTTCTTTATACTTAAGGACTTGTGTTTTTAGACAGGCTAGAAATAAAGAGTACTGCATATTTGATCTCTTTACATTTTGAGAAGGTTATCATAAGGCATGTTCAGTGAATTAAGCACTGAATGTTGCTGTATTGGGTTAATTCAGCACCTGGATATCTACATAAATAAGGCATTACCATTTTGTCACAACATTAAAAATATTGTTACTAAAGGGAAAGGAAACTAATATCTGACAGGTTCCATGCAGAATAAATTTGTAGGCCCTTGCGGTTTAACAAGGCGCCTTTTCTTCTTTGTAGCCTTTGAAATAAAGTGAGCAAAAGGGAAAAAATAAGTAAGCTGATTATTGTTTATTCCCTGACATGAAATGGAGGCAGTGTCGCACTGCCATCTACTCCTCAGAAGCAATAAAAACCAACAAGAAAACTAAACAGGCGGTTCAGTAAGAATGATCTGCAAAATGTGATCTCACTCTGAAAATGTTATCCAGTTAGATGAACGATTAATCAACAAAGAGAAGTAATTAGTGAGGTGATGAGTGGGAGCTTGAAAGCCAACACCTGCTTTGATCCTCCTTACCGGGAGCGCACAGCATGGGTCTAATGTGACCGGCACCGACATTTTGCCCTGAAGGTTGAGCTTGGTGAGGTAGAACACCTTTTCCCCGAGCACCTTCTCCTTCTTCATCCGTCGCATGCTGTAAAGGCGGAATCTGATAGCATAATTGCTGATCATCTCTGACTCCACGTGGCTGAAGCGGAAGGTCTCCGTGAAGATGGGGCACGGGCCTCTCTGGATCCCCGTCTTCGCCCTCTGTTTCTTGGTGGGCAGAAGCACCAGATGAACCTGCCAGGAGATGTTACCGGTGCGCTTGTGGCTGGGAAGGTCGGTTACAGCCATGATGGTCACAGACAGCTGCTGCTCCTCTGAGTCGTAGTCAAACACAATGTCGAGGGTCCCGTATTTTGCAACGGGATCTGGTTCGTAACCTTTCGGGAGCTGTGCAGCGGATCCACGGGCTGATATATCCTACAGAAACCAATGAAATGTTCAGTGCGCAAAATAACACCTCAATCTAAAGTATCACTCTTATATTGTATGACTGGTATTTACCTCCGGGCTGAGGACAGCCGTACTGTCACTGGGCACGTCCTCCTCATAGCCCTTGTTGAGGTAACTCTCCGTTTCAGGGCCGTCACTCTCCTCACTGGGATACTTGCCAAAAGAGAGGTGGGGGCTACCACTGGTGTGGGACAGATCACACTTGGCATCGCCCAGATCTGACAGAGTGCAGGACATCCTCGGAGAGCCATTCTCATCCTGATAGGGCGGTGGCTGAAGCTCATCCAGTGGCGGCGTCCGTCTCATCCTCTGGATGCAGTTGACTGGTTGGGAGGATATAAACACAATAAAATAATAAAATCCAGACACATCATAACACATCATATAATACGAACCATTAAAGAAGGTAATTTGGTTGCAGCTTCATCAGTGCTTTACTGTAGCAGCAGGTGGTAATATTCTGTATTCTCATCATCATCATCATCATCAAACATCGTAGCATGAGAAGACCAGAAAGGTCTTAATGCCTTCCAACGTACCCAGCGTGTCAGTGGCTTTTAGCCTTATCCAATTAAAAGCACTACATCCATAAAACAGGGTAAACACATATCTATTCTTTTTTTCTTTTTCCTTTTTAAACAAAAAAGCAACAGCTGGGGGTTGAATGGTGTTCAAACTGGAGAAAAATCGTGCATTTCTTAAGGACTATTTTCAGCCTCTGATTTGGCGGATGTGAGCATTACAGCAGAGTAAATAACTAAATGGAGCTCTGTGGGACAGAAAACGAAGAGATACTGTGCAAAGCTATGGAAACACAGGCAATTATTTTGAATTTTGAAGGTTTTGATCTTTTTATAGATTTTTTTTAATTTGTTTTTTTTTTTAAACAATGAGAGAAATGCAAAACTTTAACAGACTTTAAGTAACGTCAAGGACAATCCTAAAGCATTTAAACTTTTACAACAGGTTGGGTAACGTAACCGTGTGGGTATGTAAGCCCATTTAGTACAGATGGCAGTGGAACACCAACCACAGCATATCTTCAAAATCAACCCTACAGACTTAGAAAGATACGGATCTTGGCATTGCACCGTGGCTAACATTTGCAAAGTTTCATCTAAAGAAACCACAAGACTTCTCGAACAGACGAGACCAAAGCAGAGATGTTTGTCCACACCGTACGGCAACACATTTGGAGAAAAGCATCTCACGCCAACTGTCAGCACGAAGGTGAAGGCGTGACGATTTGTGCTCGTCTTGCAGCCACGGGAGCTGGGCACTTTGCAGTCACCGAGTTGACCATGAAACAAAGTATGCTCGAGTCAAATGCGAGGCCGTCTGTCTGACAGCTAAAGCTTGGCCCAAACTGGGTCATTCAACAGCACAAGGGTCCCAGGCACGGCAGCAAATCTCCAACAGAATGGCTGAAAAAGAAAAGAAATCAAAGTGTTGCAATGGCCCAGTCACAGTCCAGACCTCAGCTGGATGCTGTGATGGGACCTCAGGAGAGCTGTGCATAAGAGAATGACAGCAAACAACAATGAACTGAAGAAAAGAAGAGCGGGCTAAACTTGTTCCACAATGCTGTGAGAGGCCGATCAAGTCATACAGAAAACAATCACTTCACGCTAAAGACGGGACTGCAAACTACTTAGTCATGGGTTGTACTTAGTTTTTCTAAGTTATATTTGCATAGCAATTAATGCGAATAAACAGTTAATAAATAAATTAATTGTAACAATACCAGGCGAGTCTTAATGTTTAATCGTCAACTTTAATTTAAACTCTATCAGTATTATTTCTATCTGTAATTTTGTCATTAATATGATTTCATTTGAAATTTTTCAGATTTCTTTTTCAGTCTCAAACAGATCTGATGCAGCTGCCCTCGTGAATATAATACGCTCTGTGAGAGAAATCCTTTGAATGCACAGTCTAAATGAAACATCAGATACACACCATTAAAAGGACTGAATGAATACTTCTTAATCTGCCACACATTTTATGCCCCTCACCTTTCTGAATGATTCAGTTGCCTGGAAGGGGAAGAGTGAGGCTGTGCTGAACATTTCTGTGGCACTTACAAAGAACCTTGAATAGCGTTGTCAGCTGCATTCTCAAACCTGACTCCTTTGTCCAATTTGGATTCACAATAACTGAGCAGCCAATGCTAATACTCCCAGAGGGACGCTGGTGAGGAATGAATGCTTTAAACCCAGCCTACTGCAGAAAAAAATAAGGGGGGAGAGAGAGAGAAAAGAAAACAAAAGATGAAGAAGAACATAACTTGAAAAGAAAGATCTCTTCTTTCCTCTAACTTTTGGAAAAAGCCAATACAGTGATGACGTAATCCACTCCAACACAATGTTCCAGCTTTCTCCCAAGTTCCTGAAACTTTCACTCTTAATAATGTCAGTGAGACACCAGCTCAAAGTGGCAAATATCAGTGGCAGGATAGAGGCAAAGGAGTCTTAACTAAGTGTCATGGAGGGCTTGATAAAAGGAGCAAATCCATTTTGAGCAGCTTTTTCCCGCTGAGCCGGGGGCGGTTGATTTGATAGAAGCCGCTGTGTAAAAGCACTACTCTTTTCTCCAGCCCGCTAATTGGGATGGTTACCATTCCTCCTCTCGTCTCACCCACCCTTTCATCCCTTCTCTGCTGGCATTCGCCTTGTTTTGCCTTCTTGTACCTCTTCAAGTGGGAAAACAGTTTGTGAATCTCGCCTGTGAGAAGCAGGTAAAAATATCTTAGACGAAAACTGAGAGGCGCTGCACTCGATTGTCCTTTTCCCCAACTGTAAGCAGGAGGAAACACACCTGACCTCCTGCCACCTTTTACGTTTAAAGAGCCAGCCAAGATTTTACAATGCAATAATTCTACATCAGCAGCATCGGTTTATGTAGAAGGCTAAGTTTAAAGAAAACAGAAGCAGTATATATACTCAACAAAAATATAAACGCAACACCTTTGTTTCTGCTCCCATTTTTCATGAGATGGACTTAAAGATCTGAAATTCATTCCAGATACACAATATTACCATTTCTCTCAAACATTGTTCACAAATCAGTCTAAATGTGTGATAGTGAGCACTTCTGCTTTGCTGAGATAATCCATCCCACCTCACAGGTGTGCCACATCAAGATGCTGATCTGACATCATGAGTAGTGCACAGGTGTACCTTATACTGCCCACAATAAAAGGCCACCCTGGACTGTGCAGTTTTTTGCTTTATTGGGGGTCTGGGGACTCAGAACCGGTCAGTATCTGGTGTGACCACCATTTGCCTCATGCAGTGCAACACATCTTCTTCGCATAGAGTTTATCAGATTGTCAATTGTGGCCTGTGGAATGTTGGTCCACTCCTCTTCAATGGCTGTGCAAAGTTGTTGGATATTAGTGGGAA
>VVHJ01021612.1:1893-21613 GCA_015107715.1 Tylochromis polylepis
TTAAAAAACATTAAAGTAATAACAACAAATTTAAAGAGGATATGGAACTGTATTAAATAAAGTTGGAAATATACTTTATTGATATAAGTATACATTTTAAATTATTGAAACATAGTGACGTTTCACTTAATTTCACATTCGTTATTTCTTAAATCAAACTGAGTTCATTAAAAATAAATTATAATGCCTCTGTTTGGGATTTGTTTGCTTGGCTGTCAATATGTAAGACGGGAAGATATTTTATTTGATGAATTAGATTTTCTTCTTTTCTCTCTGATCATCCAAGATTTACAGTGAAATATTGCCTCTATTGCTAAATCAATAATAAAGTCAATGCTATTCTCAGATAAAATGGCTTCATCAATAGAAAAATCAGACAAAAATGCTTCACTGCACTTCTGGCTACATTTAAACATGTAAGCAAATAAATAAATCTGACTTGCACTTAATAAAATATATTCAAAATCTAAAATCCCTTTTCCGCATGTGATTATATTTACATCTGTCTGCAGCTTTGATTTCAGTTTCCTGCTGTATCCTCAGCTTTTACCAACAACGCTCCTCTCAACCAACATAGTCAAATACACAGTTTTGCTTCAGTACGTGAGACCACCAGTACTCATCTTCTCTACTTCACACTTCTTACCTGTTGGCATGCATTTATAAGGCCTTGCATGGTATATTATGAAGCCTTTGTTATTGCCCTGGCTTCGGGTTGGCCACTTGTTTATGACACCAGTAATGGTGGTAATTGTTATCGTTGAGATTACCTGTCAAGAGGACCTGGGCAGTGAGCTTGGAGAAAGCGTTGCTCTCTTGACAAGGGGTGACAAGGGGTGTGGGGAAGAGGATTGGGGGGGGGGGGGGGGGGGGGGGGGGGGGGGGGGGGGGGGGGGGGGGGGGGGGGGGGGGTCGGTCCAGGATCCATTCTATTTACCAAAAGCTTCAACTGTTGGAGAGATGGCTTCACATCTGAGTCTAGAATACTTTGCTATACAAAGGAGTTCATGGTTGGCTCAATGACTGCAAGATGCCCAGGTCCTGTTGCTGCAAAACTTCACTGTATGAAGTGTTTGTGCTGATATGCTGTGTTTGGTTTTGTCCAAATGTGGACCTGGGCATTATGGCCAAACATCTTCACTTTGGTGTCACTTTGGTTTACAAAGAATATTGTTCAAGACTTGTGGTTTGTTCAGATGAAACTTATGCAAAACTAAGTCATGTTGCCATGTCCTTTTAGAGAGAAGAGACTTTTTTGTGGCAATTTCTCCAAACAAGACATACTTGTTCAGTCTTTTTCTAATTGTACTGTCATGAATTTTGACATTTAACATGCTAACTGGCACCTATAGACTCTGAGATGTAGCTCTTGACGTTGGGGTGGATTTTCTACAATGTTCACTTTTGGGAAGATTGTGGCCTTGTATTAATACACACCTAAATGCTCCAGACCAGCAAACTAATAATATTAGTTAAAAGAAGCACTGAGACCACAGTTTCTAAGTTATAATTTTTGTTTTGGGGGTTTTTTGGTCAATTTTCAATCAATGCATCATTAACTTGACCTAGAAGACCTTGGTGGATGTAAGCCAAATTTTAATGGCTTGTTAACTTGATCCCACTCTACACCCCTAAACTTGTCAAGCTATTGTGTTTGCAGACAGAATGACATGCACGCAAACACTATGAATAGCATAACCTCCTTGGTGGAGGTAATAATTAATAATATAATACGTTATGATAATAGTACAATGTGTAAACAGCATTGTAATGTTAAAGCTGACTTCTTATCCAAATATTTTTATACTGGGCTAATAATGGATCATACTTGTTAAATTTTCTATGTTATATATGTTTTTGAACTCTGTAATGAATATAACATTATAATCTGTATGACTGTGATCATAATAATAGTAATAATAATAATAGTCAGCATCAGTAAATGTGTGTCAGTGACAGAGGTGGGAAGTAATGAAGGACAAATACTTCTTTATTGAACTTAAGTAACATTTTTCAGGTATCTGTATTTTACTTGAGTTTTTTTTTTTTTACTCCCTACATTTTCACACAAATATTTGTTACTTTTGGTTTAAGACATTTGAGGGGAGTTGATATAGACAGTAACAGAGGAAAGGCAATCCTATTAGCGTATCAGTCACCAGGGGTTGTCCCATAAAAAGATATGAAAGATGCAAAACCATGTAATTTATGCATAATTTATAGTGCTATAGTCAGGGGTTAAAGTTAGTTGGTGGCCTTTTTTCTTGGCACAACATGGGAATGAGTGCAGATGTCCATAAACTGTGGTCGCAGTACTTCGGCATCTAGCTAGCTACAGAAGAGGAGTGAGCATGAAGGCAGTAACGTTTTTTTAAGGTGTAGGTAATTTCAAATGTAACGTTTCTATCAGCTCAACAAATATCAGCAAACACACGATTTGTTTGTCGCACACTGCCTGCTAGCTAAAGGTCCAGCTGCTGTATTTCACGGGGAGAGAAAAGAAAGAAAGCTAACTTCACTTAGAGATGAAAAAAGATAAGAAAGACGGGAGAGGAAGAAACAGGGTTATATTAAAAGTTAAAGACTGCTCAGGGGGAATTCGGTAAGCTGAAAATGTAAAGTCTAAGAAGAACCTTCACAGACTGAAAATGTAAAGTTTACATGTAAGTTCACTCATTAAATCAGATACTGGATCTGTATATGATGTGAAGTTGCTGGGTTTTTTTTTTCATATTGTGAAACATCTTGCTAAACAAACTGAAGTGTGTACTAACTGTGTTATTTAAAGGTTGCATGAAAATACTCTGAAGGTTAGTGCAGGATAGACAGGTTAGTTTGCCGTATCGTGGTGGGTTTAAAGCAAGGAACAGCGTGCTGGACTGGTGCACAGCAGATGGTGTTCCTGGTCAGAGACAGATTGCATAAAGGGTAGCAGAGAGATCAATATGAATTTACGTTAATAATGCTTAGATTCATTCACTGAATTACACCTTAAGACCAACTTTATACCATTTATATAACATCTAGTATAAACAAGTATACCGTCAGTGTAGAGGACAGCGAATGAAACACCTGCTTACATCTTCTTGAATTCTGTTATGTAAATCCACAAAGAGCAGTAAACCTCAGAGCAGCAGCAGCAGATCAGCTGATCACAGCCTGTACACTCAGAAAATCTGCTAGACCTCACAATCGAAACTATTGTGAGCTTTGAGTCTTTTCCCCACACTGAGCCACTACAACCGATTTAAGGGTTCCTCCACCTGCTGAATCCACTTTAACCTCTGCCTGTACTCATTTTCCCTTTTTAGGTGTGGCGTTAAAGTTGCTCTCTACAATGTAGGCAACAGAAAACAGAGCTACTTTTAAAAATTCACTTTTCTTTTATTACATTAATTTAGCACAAGGTTCAGGTGGCTTTGCACAAAAATAGCTGGGAGAAACATCCACAAAAGAGTTACTTTTTACTTCCTTTGAGTGCATTTCAGAGCCTGTACCTTTTCACTTTCAAGTTGTTGAATCAGTACTTTTAACACAAGTATCTGTACTTAACCACAGAATGCATATACTTTGGCCGCCTCTGGTCAGTTGAAATAAGATAAGATGAAATAAAGAAATAAAGCTCTAGGTAATGTAGTAGTGCAGCAGATAATTGTAATATTCTTTCAAACGTGGATACAAGAATCAGTTTGTGTATTTTGTCCGGCTGATTGCACTAGTTTGAAAAATGCCATTAGCCACTTGTCAGCAGCTTCTTGCTCTGAGGCAATAGTGCTAACCACTGCACTCCCTACAATGTGAAGTTATCTGTTGCACTATTATGTGCATGTGAAGCTTTTGGTTGTTGTGTTAATAAGCAAAACTGAGGCTAAAGAAATAGACAAAGACAAGAGAATTGTGTATGAAAACATTTATTATAGGCTAATAAGAGATCACATGTATTAACTATTACAGTCTGAAAACAGATGACCCCACTTTTAATTAGCTTTTTTTGTTTGCTTCTGATGTCAGAACAGAGTGAATTAATCTGTCATACATCCAAAATACAAAGGAAACCAGTTATGTTGATAAATAAAAAGGTAACCCAAAAACTCCTACACCTTTTTTCTTTTTGGCAAAGTGCAGTATTATTCCAGTAAACTACACCAAAAAGCAAAACAAAACAAAACAAACAAAAACCCAAAAAGTCTAACACTTAGTGGAAAAATGTCATAAAATACTCTTCACACTTACAAATAAAACAATAGGAGAAAAAGAGGTTTTGCTACATCATTCTGTCTGGTTTGTTGAGTCATTATAAAAGCTGTACAAGGGCTGGGCGGATGGTGGTGGCGAGAGCATATGAGCTTCCTCCGAATGATGCATAGTTGGCTTCTGATGTTTGTGTGTTTGATTTATTATTACGTCCACTTAAAAAGTTAAAAAAAAAAAAGAAGAAGAAGAAGAAGAAAAAAACGAGTTCAAGTTCTTCATCGATGCATTGTCATCATAACATTTCAACCTGGAAGGCACGTGATCCACAAATTTCAAGGCATTGAACAAAAAGCATTACAAATCCCTGTTAGATTAATGATGGAGATGAGCTGAGAACAGACACTTAAGAAAAATAAACCCAAACAACAACAACAACAACAAAAAACATCGTTTAAGGCTCCTGACAGCAGGAGGAACCTCCGATCCCTTCTGTCTTTAAGTTTCTCTTTTTCAAAAAATGAAATGACACAAAATAACATCGTTCATGATTGCAAAACTCAGAGAGAGAGAGACATTCGAGAAAGGAAAAGAAAAAAAAAGCTTGAAAACACCAGAGATCCACTCCACTACCGTTTACGATTATTTACAGCAAATAACAAAAATGCCTAACAAATGCTCGTTAGGGCTTTGTTAATAACGCTACCTTCCCAGAAACCCGACTAGAGACATCCAGTCAGGTTTACAAGGCGATTAAAAGACCACACTGCAACAGCTTCCATTAAAAGTGACTGAATCTTTTCTTAGCCATAATATGTGTTCATACCACACTGATTCACGCCTTGCATCTCCGCATCTTCAAAACAGGATCAGTTTCCAAAACATCATCTTTAGGCAAATTTACTCAGTTTAGTAATTTTCTGTTGATGTGTGTAAGGAAATTAAATTTTTTTTTAAAGTTAGTAAATAAGCAAAATGTGAAGTTACATGTAGAGTCCTTCACCTGTTCTGAAGTTATTTAAGAACACAAAAATGGTTGCCGATTTCTGCCAGACAAGAAGAAAAAACAGGTTTAAAAAATTAGGAATAACAAAAACAGTAAAAAATGAAACATTTGGAACAAATTTAAAAAGTTTTTAGTTATAATCCTGATATAAGTGAAAAAGTCACAGAGTAAGTCAAATTATTTTGACTAACATCAGACATACATACATGCTCCAGAAGTTTACTTTAAACCTGTTTACCCTATATATATATATTTAAATAGTCTTTTTTGGCAGAAATGGTCTTCCACAGATTTTAGTCACTCTGTAAGGTTGGTTATTTTTTTCCTTTTGCAGTGTGGTGACTCGGTCCGGGCTCCACTTGTCCCTACAGCAGACACATTAAAACATTAAAGAGTCTACCATTTTAGAGCACCGTAACCGAGAGCTGTTATCAAACACTCAAACGATTTAAAAAAGGAACATCAGTATAATAAAACTACCGAGAGATTAAAGATCGCTGCTACTTTTTTGGTTTAAATATTTAACGAAATGTAACTACGTTAACATGGAAAAGAGAACAGTTAAAATAGCAATAGTACATTTCTAAAACCATGTTAGGTACAGTTTAGCAAAATATATAAACATAGCTGAAAAAGACCAACAGTTTCTCTCCATCCTGATGGATTTCCAACAGTCAGCTGACAGCGTCAGAGTTCATTTCACAGTCCCGGGACCAAAAGACGTTTCTGTGACACTAAACAAGACGTTGATTATTTCTCACAAAGGTTTTCACAGAGGGAAAGCACGCAGGGACATAGCTGGAAAAAGTCAGAGTACACACAAAGAATCATCAGCCCTCAAGTAAATCTGCATTTTCCTAAAGAGTAAAGGTGATTGGTTGTGACCCTGAGAAGTGGACTGCAGATTCATTTAAGAACAAAAACAAAACAGAAAAAAGAAAGAAAATAATAATTTTCCATTTTTCTTTTTTTCCCTACCATCATGACAGTAACAAAACTCTACAACCATGCAACAGATTGCACACTATCATAACCGAACACACCTAAGCAAGAAATCATAGACGCATATATACCAACTTCATACTGATATGTAATTTGTTTTTTTCTTTTCAAAAAATATTTTGGAAGTTTTTTTTTTTGTTTTGTTTTGTTTTACATACTTTTTTAACATTTCTATTTATCTCAAAGCTACCGTTAAAACAAGGCGTTTAGTGATCTTTAACCCAGTATTTTTTTCAATTTTTTTCTTCTTTTTTTCTCCTTTAAAGAAATATTGTTAAAAGTACTGAATTATAAAGTCAGAGGCAGGTTCAGCTGGAGCTGCAGGATGAGCAACATGGAAGTTTTACATTTGTGGTGGTGCTGCAGAGCTCAAAAAGCAGGAACTTAAAGGAAAAATACCCTTAAAAGGCTTTAATACAGCTGTATTCTGCTTTACTGGCTTCAAATGTGGTGTTTTCGTAGCTTTTTAATAATCAGTCAAACACACACAGCATAAGAAGGTTGGTTGAACTGAAGGAGTTCTTTCTGCAACTAAAGTCAATCACAGAGAGAACCACAGCACAGAAACTAGAAATCTACGTCTGAAAGTACGAGAGCAGAAAATGGACTAACAGGCAAAGCAGCTACAGCATACAGTTAGGTGTGAGTGAGACGTGATTCTAACTTTGCTGAAACTCTCTGTTTTCAGTTAACACACCCTCCAGTTTCACAGGAGAACCTTTGAATGCACGTGTTTAAGTCTGCCTGAAGCGTTTAGTATTAAAACATAACAGCAAGAACTGTGTTTTTAAAAAAAAAAGAGAAGAGAATTTGTATTGCACTTATAAAGAGGCTCAAAATGTTGCACTTTTCTTCTGTAATAAAGATGTTATAAAGCTTTAAACTGTCACCATCAGAAAAGCGTGATTATATTACAGTCAGCTGTAAGAAAGTGGAGCTTCTGTTCTTACAATTGTTATGGACATACCCTGTTCTCCTCTAAAATGCAGGAAGTCACTCAAGACACAAACAGAACATTTAGTACAGATCACTGATTATAAGCACATAAAAGGACATTTTTCCATTAAACCCACCTAAACTTCATCCTCTAGTGTGAACAGCCCTTCACTGGCAACATATTGGGAACACTGCATTCCAACACTCCTGCACTGATTAAGTGAAAACGTTGTCCCGCTGCACTATGTTCAAGTCATTTAGGATCTGAAATGTCTCCTACTGCCCTCAGTCAGCCCAAAAAGTTGCCTATACGACCAGCAGTCCCACTGTGAGACCCTGAAGTAACACCACCGGACCATCCTGCCACACAGTGAACCTGCCACTTAGTAAAGTGACCTACAGCATTGATTCTACACATTAAGGTGACCATAAAGAAGAAGAAGAAGAAAGAAAAGAAAGAGAAGTCATCATGACCTCTGTTTCTCTCTGTGATTGGACATACAATTTCCAAAGAAATAGAAGAAGAAATGGTCTTGTGAAAAGGGAGGGGTGGGGGGGTTTAACATTATGACCTTTACATATCCCTTCTTCTCAGTATCAATATGTAGGAGGATGGAGGATGGATGAAGAGGAGTAGGAAGCGGGGAGTGAAGTGAGGCAGGGAGAAAAAGTCTTCACTGGCCACATTACTGATATAAAAAGTCACCAGTCACCTTCCCGATTTCACCACACATTCAGCTTTAAGGAGAAATTAGGTGTGAGGTGTGTAAGTGGTGGCTGATGACGTAGTTAACTTGCTGCTGGTGTTTGTTTATTGAGACAAAGAAAGAAAACAGAGATGAATGCTTGTGGGTGGCCAGTGTTACATTCCCGTACTGCTTAAAGTATTGAGGTTGATGGTGACTAAAGGAGATGAGGATGAAGGTGATGCCTCAGAAGTTGAGATGCCTCTGGCTGGGCTGGTGCAGGTGCATGGTGTTGGCCTTTGGGGGGCGGAGCAGGTTGAGGCGTCGCAGGGCCTTGCGGGACATGGGCTGGGTGCGTTGGGTGGGATTTCCCGGCCTTTGTTGCACAAGGCCAGCCTGAGCGGAGAGCGCCGCAGCGTAGCAGGAGGAGTGAAGGCTGGAGCGCCGCTGGGAAACTGCTGCCTCTGGCCTGCAGGAGGCAGCAGTTTTCAGAAGAAGACAAATTAGTTTTTAGTACCGCGCACAATGTAATTTAACAGCTGCTTCAGAACATGCATTGGTTTACAATTATGTCCGATTATCAGCAGCATTTTTGAAGTATCTGCTACTGCTATTTTCCAGTGATGACAAAATTTCTGTCCACGGACAGAGCCCAGATTTTACCTGTGACGAGGGCCATCTGGCGTTCTTCTGGCCTTCTCCTTTCCACTTGAGGCTGTCAGGCTCGCGGTCATCTCTTCGGACGAAAAGTCCAATTCCGGTTCATGTGAGCTTGGTGGCAGGGGGTCAAGGTTCAGTCGTGGGATACTGTGGTGGGTGTAGACGGACATGCTGGGGTGTTCGATTAGCAGGTTCTCCAGAGGGCTGGGCTCCAGGACAATGGGAAAGATGCTACTCCCGGTGAAGCAGGGTGGGGGGGTAAGAAACCAGCTCTCCTGCAGAGAGCGGGTGTCCACACGCAGGAACCCACTCTCGTCATCTTCCTCATCTTCATCTAGACCACCGTCCGGGTCTGTGTCAGCCGTCGAGTTGAGGGAGGTGCAGGAGGCGTAGCGGACGGGTGGGATGCCCATGGGTGAGGGGATCATCACCAGCTCATCATCTTCCTCCTCCTCCTCTGCCTCCACCGCCTCGTCTTCATCTTGGATGACGGTGGATCCGGAGTGGCCATCGTTACGCTGACTGGAGTCGGCTTCAGCTAAGGGGTGAGATGAAGGTGTCATTAATGGAATGAATTATATTCTCGCTTATCAGTCTGATGATAAAAAATCTGAAAAAAATAATAGTAAACTCATCAGAGACGCATCAGATTTTATGTCTTATGAAAAAAATAACACCTGGATCTGAAAAGTACCAAGTATTAGTCATTCCCCACATGCTCTTACAGGCAACTTTTACAGCAGAAACAGCCATGTGAACAACCTGTTACGAAAACAGGTTTTCAAGGCTTAAACCTATTCATTATTAAAGCATGGCCGCTTTGACTGAAAGGTGTGTGAGGACACAAGCTGCTATAGAAGCTAGGTGTCTGCTACTTTGAGTCACCGAACTGCACCTCATGACAGTGTTTGTGCCTTTTTGAGCATCTTTAAAGCCATCATCTGTCAAACAATATGGCCTGTTTTGTACAAATTGACCTTCCAGGAAGTGGTGGTGGTGAATATCATAAACTTATGGAAGCTTGTTTCCACCATTGAAAACAGAAAAAACAATAAAAACATAAATACATTTTTAAAAATGACCATGGGTCATTATCTCAAAATTTGGTCTTTGACTAACTTGAAAAGTTATTTTCTCATTTCTGAGTTATTTTCACAGAACTTTGAGGTAATAAATCAAAATTGTAAGATACAAAACATGAATTTTATTAGATAATAACCCGAAACTTTGATCTATGTTGTTTTCCAGTGGTGGAAAAATGTTTTCATATAAACTTAAAATACTTTGGTTATACACAAACCAGTGTAAAGAGATTCAAAAATACGCCTCCCTCTCTCTGCAGCGTATCTTTGTAAACATCTTTTGTGCCCTACTTTTCCAAAATGTCTCTCTATGAGATCTCAGACCATTTGGTTTACAGACATCATAAATTCAGTCTCCTTTATGCAACAGGGCATTTACTGTTCCAGCTGTTGTTTTAAAGTGAAACACCTGTGTAATGTCTTCAGTGTGCCAGCAGGCGGCACTGTGGCTTGTCTACGCAGCAGAAGGGAACCTGCCAGATGTAAACAATAATTTTCTGGAAGCTGATCAGCCAAACAGCTGCATGCAGGCTGACAGCCTGACAGCTCAACATTGCATGCCCAACGAACCACAGCTTGCACGCATGTTTCTGTTTGAATTTGCAAAAATGTCTGTCTGCTGCTAACCCCAGGGAGAGCAGCTTAAGCTTTCTCTACAAGAAGCAGCACACAACCACTGCTCGTTCTTTTGCATATAAATCATCGTGTGCATACATCCTGCACTGCTAGCTATCTTATGCAAAACCGGAGGCTTGCCAAAAGCTGCGTGTCGGGCTCTTGTTTTGATCCAGCCACAGCTTCTAATGATTCACAGAGAAACAGGAAGTTCTGAGGTGGAAGGCCAACATGATCTCAAGCTAGCAGACTGGATGTTAAAAATAACTTTGTGTCGACAAAGCAGACATCTCTGCTTGATTTCAGTTCTGTTTAATTATAAGGCCTCCATCCATCCATCTTCTCCCGCTTATCCGGGGCCGGGTCGCGGGGGCAAGAATAAGGCCTTTATTTTGTAAATTACGTGATTATTAGACCCTGCAATGTTTTAGTCCTCATGAAACACACAGGATGAAGCTAAAGGTTTTTTGACCTCCACCCTTTCATTGTGGCTCTGACTCCCAGGAGTTCACAGAGGTGTCCTTGTTTACCCACAACAGGCCCAAGAGGTTGCAGGATGCTGACTCAGTTCGCAGCAGCTGATCTTCTCACTTTATCCTCTCAGCAGCAGCGGGACAGCCCCCACTGTCTGAGCCCCATGAGCTGCTGATCTCTTCCTGCGGTGGCTGCAGAGGTTGGCAAACACAGCAGCCCAAGGTATGCAGTGTCAACTAGACAACAGGTCTCCAGCTCTAGAATGGGGTGCAGGTAGTGTTTTGTACACTCTGGCTCACTGCACATTGGGTTAATGAGGTCAGTCCGGATTATGAAAGGACCAGCTGACCCTCCACATAACCCTGTCTCCTCTATGAACCACGAAGGCTCAAAGCACGCAGAGCTTCAGCAGAGAAAACAGACAGCATCACCTTTTAACCAGAGTTCTTCAACTCCTGGCCTCAATCAACCACATTTGCAACATTTAAGCCGTACTTTGTTATAACATTATTACTTCTTATTCATTTCTGACACTATGCGTGGCACATGCATGAGCCTGTGTTTACACTTACACAGATGATATGCATGAGTGATGACAGGCCATAAAAACGTTATTTTTAAAATATTGTTCTTGACACGCTTACTTATGTGATAAAACCCGAACGCCATTCTTTCACCACACAGATCTAAGAGCACAAATGTTTGAAATAGAATAAATAATAAGTTCCCTTTAAATCAGTTCAAGCTAGAGCTGATGAGAAACCTGACAGAAAATCTCAACAAAACATTGAGTCACAAATACACTGAGCTTCTATCAGCCTTGTACAGAACATAGCATGGTGTAGCTTTGTGATGGAGAAACGGATATGGTGTATCCAGGTGTTTTTATAGTGGAGGGATGTTTGAAGCAGCTTTCTGCCCATACATGCTTACCTCCTGGAAGCACCGGGAGCTATTTTTACCTCATCTGGTTCTCCAGGCACTCTTGTTTGACCTGCTTACAGGTTGACTTGCCCATAAACTGCCTGACACCCCCCCCCAGCCTGAAGTGAGTCAGACAGCCTCTCTCTCTCACCTGCCCTCGTGCCAGAAGTATTCACACGGTTATGGAATGAGAGGGGGGGGGTCAATTCAAGTTAGGACCCACAGCGGGTTAACAGTGCACCAAACCAAAGCTGTGCCAAGAATCACCCAGAGCCATTTGGGAGTTACTGCAGTGTGTCATGTTTCTGCATACAGTGTGTGGGTGGGTGACTTGTTGAACTTCTCTGTGTGTCGTGTCGTGTCTGTTTTGACTGGAATCTTTTTATGGTCTCAGACTGCACTGGAAACTTGGCATGATTTTTACCTGCCATTACAAAACTCTAAAGTTATACACTGTCTTTCTAGCCGGTTGCTCCATGTTGGATTAGCTCAGTAGCCTTTCCTGAACTCACTGTCTTCATCAGGGGGTGGATTTTGCTCTAATCTTCCTTAAAGTTTTTAATTAGTGATCTTTGCATGCTCTGGCTGCCTACCTCAAGATATCTGTAATATGCTTCAAAAGAATTGTGTTAAGTCTTATCTGGACAAACGAACTTGCACATTGTTAATAAAATGACTTCAGAACTAGGTGGCAATATGTCTTTCTAACATGTGCCTTCAGCATTACTCGCTGCCATATCACGAAATGCTGCATAAAACATTTCTGCCTGAGCACTTTGTTCCTCAGTGTCCTCCTGCTAGAGTCAGCTTTCATTTCACATTTTGGTTTACAGTGTTTTGGGAACAAAAATGCATTGTCTGACAGTTGAACAAGTTAAGCAAGTCTCAAAGTCGTTCTACAAGAAAAAAAAATGCTGCATGTCAAAATGTTTATTTACCTCCTACTTTATGTTACTAATGCAAGGTGATGGCTGATTACAGACTCTGAACAGATCTTCCAACCATTAACTGGTTCTTCTAAGGATCAGACTTACTCAGGTAGTTGACCAGGATCCAGTCTTCATCCTCCTCCTCTGTCTCCTCCACTTTGCCGTCCCCAGGTCTGCCGCCTCGACTCACCTCGTCCACATCGTCCCCAAAGAGAGCACTGGCGAACCTCTGGAACATCCTGAGATGTCCTGCAGGGGTGTGAGGATGAGGGAGGGGTCGAGGGAGGCGCGTGGCTCAGGCGACGGCGGGGAGGCGTTGCGGTCGCTTTGGTCATCAGCTGCGGGGTTCACAGCAGGGGGAAGGCTCCGTAAAGGTGCTAAAGTGCATCAATAAGTTGTGGTCATGGATCATCTGAGGGCCAGCAGGCGCAGGCTGGACATCGCTCAACAGCAGGATCGCTTCAGTGAGTGCAAAAGTTTTCAAAATAAAGCCCTAAGAGGGAGAGAAACATGAGGATTCGGTTATAAACATTTACAGGTGCTGGTTTTACACACAAAGCTTCACATCCTCATCCCTTCTTGGACAGAGCCTGAAAAACACACCAGGGCTTCCCAGAGAAATGGTTTAAACACAAGAACGACTTTAATGACAGGTCTGTTAGTATTCGCCTCTAGCTGCACAAATTTCCTGGATGGATTAATTTCCTGTCAGACTTGATGGTCATGAGCAGCAGCTGCGGTTTCTTCAGTTATTGATCTGAAGGAAACGAGCGGAGAAAAAAGATGTCCTGTCTGTGTTTAATTCACGTGAAAATAAAGGATCTGCTATGCTCAGAGGACATACAGGCACAGCTGGTTGGCAGCCTGTTTGTTGGACTAACTACAGCCCTTCACACGAGGAAAGTAGAAAGAAATGAAAAGTCACAAGTGTCACTGTCACCCTACAGCTGCTGTGTAAATGGAACCCACTGGCACGATATTAGCAGATTGAGGCCAAGTGTACCCCCCCAAAAAACCCTCTTTTGTCCAAATGAACTCTTTTAACTGTCCAGCTGACAGTGCAGATCAGGGTTAAATAATTCAAAATAAGAGCCCCATGGGACTAAGGTAGTGGTGGGGTGGTTTAAACCATAAGGAGACACATGATAGCCCAACAGACATTACTCATGGCTACACAAACAAACAAACGATGGTGCAAAATGCAAATTTACTATCATCTATAAGACTTCCATTACGTGGAAATTAGATGTAAACTGAAGAAGATGTGGCAAATATAATGAGCATTTTCATCACACTTCATGTATAGGTGTGTTATGCAACACATGAACACTGCAGTACCTCAACTGTTGTAATAACAGCCTTATATTACATCATTCACAACCTAATCATTTGTTATGAGTAACGAGCTCTCAGTGGATAAGTGACATTTTATTTCATATATCTGTTTGCACTTTTTTCTGTTTACGCAAAATGACTCATGTTAAGTTATGGTTTATCAAAACAAACAAAGCACGGCACTAGGTAAAAATACTTAAACTCTCATGAGCGGAGAAGAAGTCCAAATATCCGATTGTTTTCTCCCTATCCTTGAAGGCGCACTAGATTCGAACGCATTGCCTCTGGTTGTGTTGCGTTTACTTACCGCTCGTATTTTCCGGCACACAGCGAATAGAAAGCGCTCTTCTTTTCAAGAACAATCTAACCCCGCCTCTGTAAACATCGAACAGCTGTGAGGGACTGAAAACAGAAAACGCTTCTGACTGACTCACTGTCTCACACCGACAACAGCAGGCTGATAATCTGCAGCACCTGTTTCTCATCCCCCTGCTCACCCTCCTGCCCCCCTACGGCAGGTCATTTCAGGATAAATCATTTACATGACTTTATTCCTGTTATAATAATAATAACCATAAGAAAAGCTCTCCCAGGCTTGGTTAAAGCCCGGTTAATGCCTGATTAATGCTGTTAAACGGGTCACTGAACGTCAGCGCAATTGATGCATCTATTACATCAGATCCCGCTTTGTTTGGGTGTTGAGTGTGAAACGGGCTTTAAAAGAAAGGTGGACTGGTGATGTCTATACAGTATGCAGTTTGCGGGATTAAGAATAAACCCATAAAGTGGGATTCAGTGGATAAAATATATATTAAGCACGTTTCAGCTGGCAAACAAGAGTTAATAAACAGCTAAACTCAAAGGGTGTACGCTTTTACCTTCACCTCATATGATTTCGTCAGAAAATAGTTAAAAAATTCTGCCCCCCCCAAAAAAAAAAAAAAAAAAATCCTACTGACTTTACAGGACAAAATCAGCAAATAGTCATTACCGAAAGGAATACTTGACACCTTTGCTTGATAAAGACCAATTACCAAGTTAAGTTTGTTCTCAATGGACTGATCGAAGCGCTAATGTGATTTGCCGTACAGACTGTGGGGGGATAAAAGCTGAACTGGCTCGGTAATAATGTGGATCTAAAGCCTGTGAGTGCTGGACGGTTTCGATGGTTATACAAGGAAAGAAGGAGGAGGAGGCTGTAATTCTACCCGCACAGGGCTGGACCGCATAGTCACTTTAACTTTTATCTCCATATGATATGATATCAAATATTTTCCAAAAATAAACTTACTGCAGTCCAAGTCGAGCAAAGGCAGAAAGCTGTGCAGAGCCACAGCAGCCAAAGCCACCGGCAGAGAAAGCCGAATAAAACGCACTGTTAAGGCTTAATAATGCAGCCTAGCTTCTTAATAGCGCTATATATACCAAAGCACCAAGTGCCTCTGCTGTTATGTGCATGCAATTTATATATAACACCGAAATCAGAGGCATCGGGGCCGGGGATATTCACCGAGATGAAAACAAAGAGCTCACCTGCGGCAGAAGGAGGAGGAGGTGTAAACGAGTCCAAACCGTGATTAAAATCCTTAAAAAATGAGGTAGATGCGTTACTTTTCGAAAAATAGAAAAACTTGAGATTTCTTCGCGGAAGAAATAAAATATAAAAACGTTACTTTAAGGACTGCACATCGGGAGTCACAGTGCGGCGTTTCTTTTCAGTCCGTTTCCTCCTCGGGCCCCCGACTGCTCCTTCTTTTGTTGTTGTTGTGGAGCTCAACAGCTGATCGGCCGTGACGTCGTTAAGGGCCGCCTTTCTCGGGGAGGAGCCAACCGGAGCCCTCGAGGGGCCAATCAAATGAGCGTTACGGGCAGTCACTAACCCACGTGACTCCCTCCTCCCTCTCCTAAGGAAAAAGAAAGGGACATGACTGGACAAAGCGCTCAGCTGTGCAGGACTAATTGTGTGTTTCTTTCCCCCAAAACAAGCTAATGTTACATAACAGAGCACATATCCGGGTCCAGCCGCTGGGTTTCCTGTTCTCTAACCGTTCAAACACCCTGTTAGAGTCATCGGGTTTACAATTTTAGTAAAATACGATTACACAGTGAGGTTTAAATAAAGTTTGCAGCTGAAAAGAAAAAAAAAGTTTTGAAGACACTCTTCATCAATGCTTAGATGAGTTTTACTGCTTTCTGCCTCTAGGTAGGACTTTGAACATCAGTAAAGAAGTAAAAGAAAAAAAATAAATGCAAAGGAAAGTCTGTTCAAAGTTCTAATATATAAGTTCTAAAAATGAATGATTAAGATGGCCTATCTAACATAGTTGATCATGTACTTTAGAGTTAAGAATTATTTCATTAGTTTTGACATTTAGACATAAATAGAGCATACTAGGCAAGTTTTTGGGCTCATTTCTAAGTGATATGAGTATCTATAGCATCAACAGTAGAGAAACTCTTTTTGCTTAAAGATTACTTTAAATAAAACGCTACAGCAGCACTTAATTTTAAGCATTTTACAAGCCAAAAAAGGTTGATGTGCTTCCATAACATTGTATTTGTCCCCTTCCTGTTTCAGCATAAAAGAAACGCACAAATCACACAAATCCAGTAAAGATCAGCATTGTGCTCAGTAGTCTCAGTCTTCAGAAATGCAAAGTTAGAAAATGCAGCCCTCCCCCATGTTTCACACTTCATCCTCTTATCACCCTCCCTGCACCCGACCAACAAGGTGGAGGAAGGGCCATCAGTTCCAAACAAAAGGCCTTCAAGCTATACTTGGGTATCTTCACTGGTCTTTATCTACAGCTGTAAAGTCGAGATTCTTATGTTCAAACTGCACACTATGTTTTATTCTAGTATTTAATGGCATATACATATTGATATGAAACATCTTTCATAGCACGTAATCTACTTCATATGACCAAAATTCAGACAAATTTCCCATTAATAACATGATTTGAGCAGAGTGTGAGGGCTTTTAGGACTACTTGGGGAGAGGGATGCTTGCTCACTTTGCACGGTAATGCAGGCTTGGTAATAACAGAGCAAACAAATATTATGAACAACTATTGCAGAACAGTAGCTGGATGTAGATATGTCAAGAGAACATGGTATGCTGGATTGGTCTTCATGTTTAGATGAATGAAATTCTTCAGTGTGGCCTGCACTGCACTGTTCTCTGTTTAAACTGAATACTTTCTCACTGATTCACTGACCCGTTTTTACAGAGAGCAGCAGCCCGATAACCATAATGTCCCCATTCTAACAATGGTTTTATTAACAGTTAATTTTTAACTAATTTACTTGTGCTATATTAATCTTTAATACTGGATTAATACCACTCCTTCTGAACAGCTGTGATAGATATCCATTACAATTCCCAAAGCATAGCATCAAATATCAGGGAATCAGATGAGTTTTTATATAAACATAACTTTAACAAGAAGAACAAATATGTTGCACCTCTTCTTAATTTTCGCTATTTAAAAGCTTCTGTCTCGCATGCTGGGTTCCAACTTCAAAATCATGTTAACAGGATGGAGATAACATCTTTTTTTTTGGGTCAGGAGCAGGCTTAATAGGATCCACCTTCGGAAGGGTGGAATGAGGAAACCAGGCCTTCACCCCATCCCCTTTTTTAAAATCTCATCCTCCCATTGCCCTGCACATGACCCACACTGTGGAGGAAGGGCCATCAGCTCCAGACAAAAGGCCTCCAGGAAGTTGTGTTATTCTCCTGTGCATCTCAAACCGCCAGTATGTTCTCTGCTCTTTATCGCCAACTATAAAGTTGTTTTATGAAGATGTTATGGTGTTCAAAGTACAGACATTTTTTTCTCATAAATGCTAGTATACATAAGGTGAACATGAACATGTAGGTAAACTTTATAACACACTATAATGCAATTGTAAAGATAAAAGTGATTCTTAAATATCTGTCAACTAATATTTTCTATTGTGGACACCAGTAAGTGCAGGTGGCTTTATAAACAGATAATCAAAATAATCTGTTTATAAAATAATACCACGAATGAAATCACATCAAATATGAAAGACTTAAAGAGAATAATTCTCTTTTAAAAGAACTTTGTTACAACATCAGGACCTTTGTGTGCTGACCTTTAACCTCTTAATGGCAGATGATATTTCTTTTAGTACACTTCAACATAGAACACCATGTGTACTTCACTCCTGCTTGAGCAGTGTTTGTGTTTTAACAGAATTGGAACACAACATGTTCCCTTTTATCAGAAATGATTACAGACCTTTTCATCGTGATTGTATTTCTTTGTACAATGATTACAGTACTTCAGGTGATTTAGACAAAACAACTTGCATAATACTTACATTTTACATGTGGAATAAAAACACTTAATACACATAAACCATGGACTGTATATAAAAGATTTACTTAGCCCTCTTGATGGTATCCATTAAGGTTTTGTAGTCATGCAACCACTAACCACACGGCATTAACTTTTCCTCCATTTTGGGCATGTTGACAATCGTGGTGATAATGTAGGGTTAAGTGAATAAGGCCCAGTGTCACAGGCCTGGAGATATGTCCACAGCCATCTGACAAACACTGAGAAATCACCGTCTGCTTGACGAAAACCTCCTTGTGATTGCATTGGTCGACAGCAGATTGCCCCAGTCACCTTTAGTTTGCATGAAATACAGCGATTTCTTTAAAAACACTCACCAGCTACTCTCTGAGCTGTAGTGAAAGAATGAAAAGCGTGACAAAAACTGCAAACGGAACTACCAAAACTATTTTTGGTAACATGCTTACTAATTGTATTTAGTTGAGTATTTTAATACGTGAGTGTATGGGGATTGATACATTCTAACCAGCCTCAGCTGGCCGTGAAAGGAACTGCACTTGTGTTGGCTGTTGTTTGGCATAAATATCAAATAAGACTACAACAACATGGCAATGCTAGCTTGTTCCTCAGTGCTTGATAGCATTAGTGCCACCATATTAACTAATGTATTCCTCCCGGTTGGTGGTACCTCCACATAGCCAAATGCATCCAGGGAATGTGAGCAGTGGAAGCTGGACTGTTTCACATGTCGTGTTGACTTTAACTTCGGATATCGGAACTCAGAGGGACGTCACTTTTGAGTTGAGTGCGTACCAGATGTAAAGTCAGAAAAACAACGAAAACAGGATTAACTTTGCTTCTTAGCATAGTGGAAAAATTTGTGTATTGCTAACAATACAGTACAATGCTTTTTTTGCTCTGCAGCACATTCATGGATAGAGCCTGATCAGTGGTCTGTGCATAGCATATTTAGCAAGTCAACAAAAACACAGCAGTAGCAGCACAGATTTAAAGTTTTACAGTTTTACTACTGTTTACCTTCACTGCTGCCATATTAGATCGTTAACTCATTACTTGTTAACTCATAGTTTTTACATCTTGATGCATGCTCAATCATCCAGGTAAGTAGATCCCAAAAAGTTGATTCTGTTCATCTGGACGTAGCGTTTTCAGTGGGAGAAATGTTTCGTCACTCATCCAAATGACTTCTTCAGTCTCAGCTGACTGCAGGTTTCCAACCTTATAAACAGCAGATTTGCATAATGACTGAAACCAGCCCACTGGAGAACAATGGGCTGTGAGGACAGTTCCTTGATCATTAAAATGCAAAATCTCATGACCATTGATCAACACCTACTGATCAAAGCCCATTGATCAATGGCCACTGATCAATGGCTATGAGTACCATTCACAGCATTGTAAGATGGCGAAAGAAAGTATTTCGCGATCAAGGAACTGTCCTCACAGCCCATTGTTCTCCAGTGGGCTGGTTTCAGTCATTATGCAAATCTGCTGTTTATCAGGTTGGGGAAACCTGCAGTCAGCTGAGACT
>VVHJ01021614.1:2250-22036 GCA_015107715.1 Tylochromis polylepis
AGAGGCAGTAGCATCCAAAATTTCACACACAAATTTTGGAAGTATCATATCAACACAGCTTGAGGAGCGTATCAGTTGTGCCACAGTGCTTAAAAGCCTGCTCTGTTGTGGGTTGTTTTTTCACCTACACTTCAAGGCTTTGGACCAACAAACTACCAACACCATACTGACTGGGTTCAATTCAACAAAGTGTGTAAAAAAGTTTCTAGTCTCTTGCCCACCCTTTACACTCTGTTTGTTTGTCTGTCTGTCTGATACCCGCCTGTACATGTACATGCCATAACAGGACATTCCAAACAAAACACACAAATATACACACACTGTATGGAGCACAGTGGTGCATAATGCTACCACATGGCAGCTAAACATACGAGAACCATCAAAGGAAATCTGATCCAGCACCTCGTTTTTTTCCTCGCCTGTTCTAGAAAAGTATGAAGTGTTTTTATTTGGCCTGCATCAAAACGGGTGTGACTGTGCGTACTGTGTTGAAAATCCCATAAATATTTTGACCTAAAACACATCTGCACCCCCCCTCACCTGTCCACCATGTTGGGGTCAGCATTTCTGGACAGCAGAAGCTCCACGCAACGTGCAATTTTGTCCTCACTGGCAGATGCCGTGCAGCTGGCCATGAGCACCGTCCAGTGATCTGTGGAAAAGAACAACAACAATTTTAAGAGTCACTTCTATTTTAATAAACATTTAGTTTAGCGCCGACTATTAAAAAAATACATTAAAACCATATCAAGCTGGCATCAATTATACACATATAAAGATTGCCACTGACAACGGAGACAACATTTTTTGCTTATTTTGTTTGCTGCTCTTGGGTAGAGAAGATGCAGACACACTGCAGCTGACAAAATCCACCTGTGTGTGAAACTTGTGCCAGGCACATTGTTGTCTAGTGTAGGTGTAGGTTGAAAGCTGATTCATTCAAGCTGATTGAAAAGATATCAAAGAAACAAATCAGTTTCAGAATAATCCAATTTTAGACATCTCAAATACTACGCTATTGCATTGACAAAATCATTTTCATGTGATCATTACATGGCCAGTTGCCCAGGCACATTAATGGCTACATTAATAGCTGGTGCCTACTACTACTACTAGTTTGTTTTTGTTTTTTTAATGTCTGAATGAATGTCACTATCTGCCTGCGATTTACTTTTGCACAATGCTGATCAAGTTCACCTATTCCTTACATCCTTTAAATCTGTGTCTATTCCTTCAATCTCTGGCAGGTCATCCAATTTGCCCATTTGAAATGCTTTTCTCCCCCCCGCCACCGCTGTGCAACGCTTTGGGTATTTTAATTAAAAAACCCTAACGGAGTCCCTTAAAATTAAACGTGGTTTTCAGTCTGTGTTCTCTCAACTACTACCAACATTTTTTCTGCAATGAAAATTAAAGTACTTGAATTTTTTAAGTACCCTACCTGTTCACTGAATGGTTTCTTCTGGCCAGTAGCAGTGAAGCTAATGTTTTTGCACAGGACAAGTGTTCCTTCTGTCTCATGTTTGTTTTTGAAGAATTGCAAAGTTAAATCACTGTATTTACCTCATGGAAACAAATGATATGCTATGCTTCTAATTTATAATTACATTACTTAGCTGTGATGATTTGTAGTGATATAGAAAAGGATAAAATATCTGAACCTGGATGGAGCAATGGAGACTGATAGCGGTTTGTCTGGCATCAGGAAGTGTGGCTGCTTTTATGGACTCTTTGACTTAGAGGATTTGTCTCCTTATCTTAAACTGATAAAAGTAGTCTGAGACCTGTGGCAATGCTCTCAATTCCTCTTTTGTTCCAGTAATGAGTGACTCTCTAACTTGTGTGCTTCTAAATGCGTTTAGATGTTTCCTTGTATATATGTGTGTGTGTGTGTGTGTGTGTGTACGCGCGCACACACATGCGCGCGCAAAATACCTAGGTCTCTACATCTGTATATGGGTTTCTGTGTCTTTGTGGCTGTGCATGTTTGGCTCCATATCTGTGTGTGTTTATATTATGTTCGTGTGGGTGTAAACCAGACTGCCTGGTTTGCGTCTACAGAGGCCTGGAGTAAATAAATCTGAGGCCTGAGAATAAGTGAGAGGGCATGACAGCAGCATGGTGAGCTTTATCAATCACTAATGCATTCCTCTGCTCAGCATCACTGCTTGGACAAATGCTATCAGGACTTGACCACACGTCAGCCCTCATCCACCCCATTTAATTGTTTCCTTCACCTGCCTGAAGCAGTAATTGCCAAGAAAACCATGTGAAATCAGTCACACACAGTCCAACTCAGCATTCTGGACTGAGAATTAATTGATATCAGATATCAACACACTGACGAGCGCACTTGGACTTGGGTCTGGGGACTTTTAGCAGACAAATGAGGTTTTTTTAGTGGATACTCTGGGGAATTAAGAATGGAGTGATTTCAAATATTTTATAGTCAAACTGACAGGGATGGAGAGAAAAAAACGTTTTTGTTTTTTTTTAAATCATAACCATTGTAATTATTAATTTTGGTAGTTTTAAACTGAAAGCAAATCTATTTGCTTGGCTATTGTGTCTGCTGGTACTTGTGAATGCTGTTCATAGTAAGAAAATTCTGAGGTGGAATTTTTAGGATTTGGGAAAAATGTAGCGTACATAAAATCACATCAGATAAGCCAAGTGTGCTGGATACTTTCCTTAATCCTTCTGGCTAGTCATAATGCCTTTAGGTGAGTAACAATTTATTTACAAGAAAACAGACACGGGAGATCTGATGACTTTATATTGTGGATGATTTGACTTGGAGCCCAAGCAAAAAAGCAGGGAACTATTTAGGACTGGCGACTACATCCATCTTTTTCTATAAAGACTATGGTTCAGTCTGTGGGGAGAGTTGAATCAAGCATGGATTATTATTCTACTCCAAAATCTTTCATCCATACAAGCAAACTTCACAGAATCGGATCACAGTCAGTGCTAAGCCGCAGCTTTGATTCTAAAAACAGCCCAATTTCCAGAGGTCAAAGGTCCAATTTACTGTAGCTTACCAATAGTTCCTTTATCATAAAATTATATTCCATGTGATTCAGTAGGAAAAAAAAAACTAGAAAAAAACATTTTTGCCAAAAAATAAACAGATTTATTACTATCTGAATAAAGTAGGCTCAACTTTCATATTCTCCACTGAAAACCATACATATATACTACCACATGGCACTCTTTGAACTCTTTAGCAAAATGTGTTTGTAGTGTGTGCTCCAGCTACAGATCTGCAAGAGGATACGTGGTTTTATGAGTATAAAACTGTAAACCTCTTAACATGGAGGCATTCTGCTTCCTTGGTTGTTTCGCCCAGACTGATCTCGAGCCAACAGATGCCTTCAATTTTTCTTGCTTTGGGACGAGGGTTCAGCGTGCATGAACTAAAAAGAACTCAAAGGATCAGCAGTGTGTTTCTCCAAGAGTTCCTCACTGGCGTCACTGCCATTAAATAATGTCAGATGAAGCATTGCGGTGCATAGGTCTGATTGGTTTCCTGGTCTTTGGCTTCAGCAGGTGAGGAAATTGATAAAACGTGCCATGGGGGAAAAATAGCTTGACACCAACGCAACAGAGACTGTCGGGGGGTTAGGCCAGGGTGTTTAATATTCAAGTCTGCAAGGCAAAATGCAGGACTATTGTTTAATCACACCATCTGTCCTTCCTGAAGAGCAGTGGGTAAAAGATTGCACAGGGGTCAGTGGGCCCTACACATGTTAATGTTAATGCTGACCATCAGTTCAAAGTAGTCTGCCTAAACTGTTTTTTATCTATGTAATTTTAAGACTCTTAAAGGATGAAAACTGTTTACAGAGTGTTAAAATACTACAGAATATAAAATAAAAGGCTGTTATCATGAGTTTTAAGTTTCCTCTGGTATAGCTATGAAAGTGCTTAACCAGATGCATTTAATGAGATCTCACCACTTTTATGATGATATTGGTACATTTCCCAGAACTTTGACTCACAATGGCTCTTTGCACAGACAGAAATTCAAAAAAAATGTCAATTATACTTGACTGTTAACACTGGTTAGCAACATATAATACACCGTTGGTGATCTGCATATTTGCAGTGCCAAAAAGCCTTCTTTTCCACAATTTTCCTTGTAACTGCTTTGATCCTTTGACTTCTCATACTGATTTAAAAAAAATATTTTTAATTTTAAAAAAGTGGAAGGATTACAGCTGTATTTAAAAAATGGATCAGTTACATTGTTGAACATGCAATCCCTGTACAACTGATGTGAGACCTTGGTCGACATAATAAGTGAGACTTACCTTCAGTGAGTGTTCCCAGCCCCCCCCGTCACCATTTCTAGTCATAATTTTTAATGGACAGGACTTCTAGGTGCATTTGAGGAGCAGAGGGTGTCTTGTTTAGTGGTCTCAGGATCGGTTTTCTGTAGATGATGTTGCATCTGCAGTGATGCAGATGCAGCGTCTGTCTGTTGTGGTAAAGAGACAGCCAAGCACGAACAATATAAACTCCACTGACTCCACTCTCACTGGTATGTCCACTATAGCTCAGGGACAGGTTGCTGTCCCAAATGGAGCAGTTTAAGTATCTTGGCGTCTTGTTCACAAGTGAGGGGAGAGTGGAGCAGGACACTGACAGACAGGTACTGCATCTGCATCACTGCAGATGCAGTACCTGTCTCTTGTGGTAAAGAGACAGCCAAGCATGAAAGTAAAGCTGTTGATTTAACAGTCGATCTACGTCATTATCCTCACCTGTAGTCAAAGGCTCTGGGTAGTTAGCAAAAGAATAATAGTGAGATTATAAGCAACAGAAATGAGTTTCCTCTGAAAGTTGGCCGGGTTCACCCTAAAGACAAAAATGGGACCTTCGTCATTTGGGAGGAGCTCAAAGGTAGAGCTGCTACTCCTCCATGTCGAAAGAAGGCAGTTGAGGTAGTTCGGACATTTGACCATGGCAGGCCCAGGACATGCTAGAGAGATTACATCTCTTGAATAGTTTGGGAATGCTGCGGTGTCCTACCAGAAAAGCTGGAGAAGGTGGTGGCGGAAAGAGATGCCTGGTCATCTCTACTTAGACTGGTGCCCATCCAACCCAGACCCATAAATAACTCACATTTGTAGGTTATTCATCACCAAGAACACCCATTCCATCAAAAAATTCTATTTCAATTTGATCTGGTGACAAATTGAAATGACTCCCACATCTCCATTTGCAGACAATGAGACAGTTCACACTAGTGCACACCAACCTTTTTACTAAGTGTCTATGTCATGCAGTTTAAAGAGCTATGTGGAGCTGTCACATCAGAAATAATCAGCAACACCGAGTACTGAGGAATAATATAAATATGTTAATATAGTCATTTTACAGCTCTGTGTGCTTGTCATGATCAAATCCCCAAATCAACAATTTTCAGCAACATTACTGTTTTAACTTATTTGCATCCACAGTATTGCATTCTATTGTTTTATTTTATAGCATTTTTATAGATCTTCATCACCTGTTCTTTTGATAATGTCTCTGATCGGAGTAGGTGTTTCTTAAACTGAATTTGGATTTTGTGCAGAAGAAGAGTCGAATGACATGTGAAAAGCCCTTTTTATGTGGGTGTGTACAGAAGCTGGAACAGCAAGCCTACATTAACAAAGACAGTTGATAACCACCATTGTGGTGCCCATTAGCTCTGACTGGGGTTTTAGGTTTTGTTAATCTACCAAATACAAAGAAAGTCTGGCTATGCTGAACATATTGGTCTGACCTTTGCTGAAATTGGCACTGGCCCCTCTATCCAGAAGCAGTTTGGCCAGATCATAGTCGGCCACGTTGACAGCACACATAAGTGGAGTCCATTCAAATCCAAGCCTGGTCTCCACATCCATGCCTGCCCACAACAAGCCACAGCAAGAAAATCAAATTAAATAATTTTAAATGGATTAATAGCAACAGTTAAAAAAAAAAATCATATAACTGAAGAATTGTTATAGTATTAATGTATTATTTAGAGCCAACTATAATGTGTGATACAAAAAACGAAGCAAGTGCTTACCATTGTCCAACAGCTGTTTAACAGTGTCTGTGTCTCCTTTACTGATGGCTCTTTTCAAAATTGACACACCATCTTCTCCTTGTTGTTCAACAGCATCCAGCTCCTGTGAAAATATGGAACAATCATAATCAATTAAAACTGATTCCTTCATATAAAAAAAATGTTAGTGCCTCCAAAAGAGTTTGTAGCCTTCCACCAAAGGAAAATCGACAAGAATGTTAAGTTTAAAACCTTAAGTTTTATTATTGTTTAGCAAATGTAGCGGTTTTTATATGGCTCAAAAATGGTAAGTGCATCCATTTTCCTGCTGTTTTTATCCATTTGACTAAAAACAGTTGCCCCTGCGTAACTTAAATCACACACACAAGCAACTGGTAATCATCATTTACCCTATATTTATGCATGTAGGAACTCTGCCTAAGTTACAGCCATGCTGATTTTTAAGCAGCCTCCGAACAGCAAGTCAAGAACACGAAGGGTGAAAAAGAGCGGCAGTTGCACAAACTCCTGAAACTGAACTCTTAACCATAATTTTAAAAAAAAAAAACAGCAAATAGGTTTTCTTCATATGTTAAATTAGCTTTCTACTACAGTAAAAAAAAAAAAAATTATATATATATATATATATATATATATGTGAGGCTGGTTAAGTTAGCTTATGTTAGACACAGAGGTTGCAGCTATTGCTAGTTAATGCTATCATGAGCAGCATAAAGGCAGATAAGAAAAGATGGAGGGCGCTGGCATTGAGAACCTTAATGCGACAAGAGTTTTTATCCGAATAAGACGAGATATGCCACTCATCTTCGCTGCCGTCGCTTTCATCTCCAGCTGCAAAGGCACAATCCATGAAGTGCGCCATGACTTAGCGTAATAGCTCGCTAACCATACCATCGGTCCGGGTGAACGTTACAGGTCACACTGGAGAGATGTTTGAAGATGTCCACCATGGCGACCCGGTGCTGGGCGGAGTTTGACACGAAGCCAATTTAAAGAGTCCGGTTGTAGTTTAATAAGAAAATACAAATAATATAAATAGCAGTACGCTGTTTTCATAAAGTTACACTGTACATGTAATTCAAATTGTGTCTTGCAGCAGGGATTTGTGGATTTTCAATTTTTCTGGTCTTGTTGCTACAATAAGGCCTTGTTTTTGTCCTGTCTCCTCTCTCATCCCCGACTGCTCGTGGCAAATGGCTGTTCCTCCCTGAGCTTGCTTCTGCCTGAGGTTTCCTGTTAAAATGGAGTTTTTCCTTCTCACTGTCACCATGTGTTTACGCATAGAGGTCATCCCATTGTTGGGATTTTCTCTATATTATTGTAGGGTCTTTACCTTACAATATAAAGAAACTTGAGGCAACTGTTGTTGTGATTTGGCGCTGTTTAAATAAAATAAAACTGAATTAAATTAAAACAGCTGTGAACCTCGGCTCTTTTAATATCTAAATGTCACCTAACCTGCATGACAACAGCTGCAAGGGACAGTCATTGTCCAGAAGAGGTCACTCTTTCTTCTGGGCAAGTCTACACCGGTTGTAGCCAACTACAAGCATCTAACAGTGCGTCTCCTTCTATTTTTCCTCAGCTCCATTACAACCTTTTCTATTTCCTGTCACGCTCTGGCTTAAGAATCACACTGAAGTAAGCTTTAAAGAGGCGATAAATGTGTCAAAATTATTTACTTCTTCAAATATGCTGTAACTAAGCACTTTTTACTGATTTACTTCTTTTCGTAGTGAATCTTTTAATTGTTTATTGTGAAAGCAAATTGCTCTTCCCCGTGGTCTTCCTCACACCCTGGTTTGTTGTTTTCAGTTATATGATTATGGTTTATGGAAATCAATGCCAGCATCGTTTTCTATACAGAGTTTGGAGCAGTGTTTCTACCTGAAACCTGAAACAAAACCTGCACTTTTGAACAATTCCCTGCTTCTTTGATCCAAACACAAACTCTTCACGAATATTTTCTCCCATTTAAACCGGATTACCTGTCAGCACAGGGCAATTTCAACAAGTGATCTAATACCACACTTTATCTATGTTCCCTTCAGGAATGTCTAGGTTTTGACCCTCCCTAACGTGAAAGGGTGCTTAACCTAACTTTTTTTTTTTTTTAAGAAAAAAGTTTGAAATTCGTCGAAATATGTAGGAACTGTACCTGCTATTAAATAAAAAGCCACAGCTTGGCTATCAGAGGCAGCTTAGTAGACCTGCAGCAGCATCTGCAGCAGGACTAACCTGACTGTAAAGCCTGTTGATCCGGTGGTTTTTATTATGTTATTCATGTTTAAACAAGAAGTTTAAATGTTAGGTTTTCACGTGAAAACCTAACTGTGAAGTGGGTCGGATTCTACAGTGCTACATTTGTTATTTCTACTCTTCTTCTCTGTCCAAACTACCTTTTAACTGAGTGTAATTAAAGTCATGATAATTCACATTTTGTGAGTTCTGCACTCCCGTCACCTCCCACATCTTTTCTGATCAACTAACTTGTGCCTCTTGAGCGAGTTTGGTGCCACAATATTACCCTAAAGCCAGTCGTCGTGGAAATGACGTTTCAATTGTTGGCGAGCCCATAAAGGATGGACTGTCCTCTCCCTGTCACAGAGTGAGAGAGAGATAAAAGAGAGAGAGTGGGTGAAAGGAAGGTAGTCGAAGCGGACTGTGACTGGGAGCAGAAAATAAAACTAGGAAAACGCGCAAGAAGACATTCAGTTTTAGCTAGTGGAGGAATAAAAAACTTAGGGAAGCGCACAAAGTGACAGAAGAGGTACAGTTTTTTGTTCTTTTTCCCCACTCTTCAGGGGCACCAAGATGACTGCATAGCGACGACACATTCAGAGCAGACACGAAGTGGAGAGTAAAGCGGACGAGCATCCCCTCGGAGCCACGCGGGGGACACTCAGGTGCAGGGAACTCAAACTGGCGGCGCTCTTAGAATGCAGAAGTCACCAGTGGAAGATGCGAACAACTTCTCCAAATTTTTCTTCTGGTAAGAAGTGTTTGGTCTACAGCCTTGACTGCGGAAGGCCAGGTGCACACGCAGCTTATCTGTTGTAAAGTGAAATTAAAGTTATACGTTGTAAAGTAAATAAAGAAATATCAAAAGTGAAAAAAAAAACCCTATATGCCCTTTGATTCTTCAGAGTAGAATTACTGAAGGTTTTTTTTCGGTTGGTTAGTGAGACGTGTGTTTCTTCACGCATCTGCAGAAATCCCGTGCGTAAAATACGCGTTTGCTTAGAGAGCTGTGCTCCGATGTAGTATGTTCTAGAAAACGTTGGCAGTTGCAGTTAAGCTCTTGATGATTTAAAATTTGTGTAATGTGCTGGGAATTGTCATATTACACTTTTTGCATGGATTAAATGGTTCTTTCTTTGAAAGAAAGAAAAGAAAGAAAAGGTGTAGCCTAATAAAGAGGCGCCGACGCCCCACTTACTCCAACTAGAGATCCCAAACAGGGAAATAATCCTAAAACCTGCATGATGTATCTGGATGAGACAGCCTGTGATTCATTCACAGATACTAGCAAAGATTTCTCTCAGTTCTCTGTCATTAGTCTGACTGTGAAACCAAAGGCTTATCCTCTAACCGCGAAGAAGCAATTATATTTCAATATAATTTAAAAAGATTAATTACAAAATGTATGTTTTTGTGTGTCTGTGTGTGTGTGCCTGCGCAGGTGGGTAACACCACTGTTAAGAAAGGGCTTCAGAAAGAAGTTGGATCTGTCAGATGTGTACAAGGCTCCCTCCTTTGATCTGGCAGACAACCTCTCTGAGAGACTTGAAAGGTTTGTACATCCTGGCCCAGTAATTGTGTATCATTAGAACAATTAAAGACTTTTTTTAAGAACCTTTCCTTACAAGATTAGTAATAACAACATTAATAATGATCTCCCATTTGAACTCACTGAGTTGAAGCCTGTTTTGGGGAACTGGTTGTAAGGTATTCTCTGAAAATAATAAAATCATTAACTGAACTTCATCCAGACTTTATTAAAACATGTAGAGAAAAGGTCTAGGTATGTACTGATTACCTACACTGAAGTAGGTAGCATGTGCAGTAATGAAATCCAGGTAAGTTGAACTTGTAGACATTCTGAAACCTAGAAATGTGTGGCTTTGATGTTTTTCACGCATGTTCTTTACACGTGTTTATATTAGCAGGCTATGAGTCCTTTCTTTTTTCACAATAAGGGCTGGCATTGAAACTAGGCTTGACATAAAGCAAACCTGTGTGTGCCAACAAACAACCAGACCGCAGATGATGGACAGACGTAACCCTTTTTTTTCTTTTGCATCCATCTTACAGTCTCTTCTCTGATTTATTTCTGTTTCTGTCTTTATCTTAAACTCCATTCATTTTGTTCAGTACACAGTTGGATAATGATTAAATTTCTTATAAAAAAATTAAATTAAATTTAGCCTGTTAAGACTAATCCTAGCAGCACAAGGGGTTTCTGAATTTTTTGTTTTCATTATTTTGTCACTTTCTTCCATTGATCCCTTTTTAATCTTTTCCTGTTCTTGCAGCTATAAACAAGTGGCATATCTTTGACAAGTCATTTCCCAAAAGTTAAATACTCATGTTTCTTTGTCCTTTTTATTTTTTTAAACCTTGCCTAACAACCACAGCAGTGTTCCACGTGGGCTTGCCTCTTTGTGGGGCTGTCGTCACGCTAAATGTGGTCAAAAGGCTGGTCAGTGTACTCGGGTTTTAAAAAGTCGACCTTTAGAAAGAGCCCAGTCCCACCAGGGTGATAAATGAGCAGTGGTGGGTGATTTTGCTTTCATTATTCTGATCAGGCAAACAGCGAGGACTTCTGGGAACGTGAACTTTACCTTCCATTAAAGCATGCTGTGTACCATCAGCCTCTTTTATCACCCCCAATTCAACTCAAGTCTTTGAGCTTTCTTGGCATGACAAGCATTATCTAGCAAGAGCTGGAATGAAGTCTGGTAAAGACAACACGCATGCGAATCTGCATTTTTAGTTACATTTTAATCATTTAAAATGTTGGTATCATAATCATAGTGATGTTTTTATTTTAGATATGACTATGTTGTAAACAAATAATATACTAGGTAAGAAGATTGCTATCAAGTCCAATCTAGAAACCCGTAAGTTATGATGACTTGGCCTCTGCAGAGAACAGCCAATATTTTGAAGCTTTTATTGAAACCATCTGAACCAAGACTTTCTGTTTGGTACATATATACTTATACATTATAAACAAGCTAGTAAAAATTTTGATTTTGATTTTAAGAATGCATTGTGGCAAATGAACACTCCATAAGGACCATTTACCTACATGAAACCAAAGCCTACAGAAGCATGATTATTCAGTGGTACTCAGACTGCAAGCAGACAACAAACAGAAGTTAGGAAGCTTTCAGTTTCAAAATCTTGTCACGTGTATCTTATCCATATTGTCTGTACACAAGAATACAGTCGTCAGCCCTGCTGACTCACTACTGTGTGTGTGGAGTTTGCACATGCTCCCTATGCCTGCAGGGATATTACAGGTTAATAACAGGTTAACATACATAATTTCCTTAGGGATTATTAAAGTATTCTGATTCTGATTCTGAATCCCCCAGTCCAAAAACAACGCTCATTAGGTTAATTGGTGATTCATATTGATGGCAATGTGAGTGTGAATGGTTGTCTGCCTCTCTGTGTTGGCCCTGTGCTAGACTGGTGAACTGGACAGGGTGTATGCTGATTTTCACCTTATGACAGCTGGGATATCCCCATCCCTTCCACCCCCACCTCCACAGTTTTCCTGTTTGTGGCCCAGAGTTGTATATCTCTGCTTGGCAGTCAATAGGTAACACATGGCCACCTGGACATTTTGCATGACTCACTGTAATTGAAAATGCAAGGATCTCTCCCAGTACAAACTGAGACTAATTCAATATGATAGGTTAATCTTCAATCCACTTATGGTTTTTGTAATCACTTTCTTCCTCAATTGTCCCCCCTTTTTACTTCTACTTCTTTGCCCGTCTTTTCTCTTCTCAATTTCTCCCATCACTTACTCTTGCTGGTTGGCCACATCACTGCGGTTACAAATTGCCCCTCACAGAACAATGCAGCTACTCTCTATAGCTGTACTTGCCTGCCAAAACAGTTGTGGGAAATTAATAGAGTAGAGCTATAACAAAGTTACAGTAAGCAATTCACAACAATACTTGTAGAAATTCCTAGAAAACTAGACTCAAATCCTCAACATCTAAAAGGTACAAAATTCATTCACAAAAATAATATTAATAAATAAATAGCAGCAGGTTTTTATTCTATGAGTTAATCATCAGCTGGAGTTGTGGAACAGGCAATTAAACCCTGGAAAGCTGGTTCATAGCCAAAGAAGTAGCAGACCGATAGAAGAGCCAGAGCCAAACCTTTCTGGCATTTGTCTGGTGTTGTGTGTTTCTCCCATTCTGCCTTCTTCACTGCATTTTAACTGTCTTACAGTATAACCCTTTCCTCCCTGCAGAGAATGGGACAGGGAGGTGGTGTCAGCCACAGCCAAGAGAAAGCCAAAGCTGCTGAGAGCATTGGCCCGCTGCTTCTTTTGGCCTTTCGCCTTCTTTGGTGTCCTTCTCTACCTTGGGGTGAGTGTTTCAGTCTGTCCTGTCTGCAGGAAGCACATCCAGCATCTGTAACTGGGAACTGTGATGCTCAGTCCTGCTTGTAGATTCAAACCCATTATTATTATGCCTTGATCATGTTGGTTTAATATTGTAAATAAAGCAGATTCGAAGTTTGATTTTTTTTAAACAGTTACTGCAGAAACTAAAGTCCTGGTCACATGACCTCTGGTTTCTAAAAGAATATTTGAAAGCACTAATTGGGATGTAAAACCTTCAGCTGTCTTTCTGAGTCTTTAAATATGATAAAGGCTGGAGATTAGAAGGTGTTATGAACCTGTCCTTTAGGCTAACCTGCAGATTAACATGAATGAAATGAATTCTTTAAACTCTGACTTGAGCATTTCATGTTCAGATGGAAAATAATTATTGTAACACTGTTCTACAGCTCAGTCAAACATCATTATGGTATATTTTTAGTTCAGTTATTTTTGTCTGTGAAGGTTCTCATTCATCCAGGTCATGGTAGTCTAAGGAGCTTGAAAAGAAAAGCATCTGGACTTCTCTAAGTTTCTTGAAAACGTTTCACCTCTCATCCGAGAAGCTTCTTCAGTTCTAAGAGCAAATGGTGGAGAGTCCCAGGCTTTAAATCTGGGACTCTCCACCATTTGCTCTTAGAACTGAAGAAGCTTCTCGGATGAGAGGTGAAACGTTTTCAAGAAACTTAAAGAAGTCCAGACGCTTTTCTTTCCAAGCTCCTTAGACTTCAGTTATTTTTCCATCACTATTACAACCTCTAATAGCCATTGACTTTAAAAGATAGACATAGTTTGCGTGTCTGATAAGTGAAGCACTTAAAGTAGTTGCTTAAATCTGAATTTTTTCTAAAGACCAGGAGGGGGCAGCTACATTAGTTACAAAAGAAAGTCAGATTATAATTAAGTAGATGGAAAAAAAACCCAGTGCTCACTTGATCTTTGACTTCAGTTAACTTTTTCCTGATAATGTTGTGGTCTCATTCACTAGTTTCAAGTGCTATTGAATACCATATAAAATTCAGTTATGGTCCCAAGTAGAGTCACAAGGGACGATAAGGCAAGGGCTGACATTGCCATATGAGCACACATTGCCCCTTGGTCACATCCACCCATTGCTTGTGCTTTCAAAACACCAATGGTGTAATGACTTTGGAAATTGAAAAGAGAGAGGTACCAGCAAGAATTACACGGTGAAAGTTGTAGAAAGATGTGTACAGCTGTAGTGCTGTGAGAAACTGCCAAAAAGGTGTTTGGTTTCTAGAATAAGAAAGTACAGAGCCTGGAGAAGTGGAGGTATGCTCTAGAGAGAAGAGGAATGAAAGTCAGTAGAAGCAAGACAGATGACTATAACGCTCAGCTAGAGTCTTTAAATCAGGACATCAATAACTATTTCTCTATATGACCAAGTAGAGCTGTGTGTGAGAATGCAACCCAGTTAGATTGAACATTAAGCAGTCTTTATCCTTCCCACTCCTTTGCACAAAGCATAATGTTTAATTGCACCCATGTGAAAATAGCAGGTAATTGTTCAGTAATGTAATTATTGTGTCACGCCTACTGCATGCTCGACCTAATCATCACCCTCACATAAATTAAATTTCTAGTATTGAAAATGCATGTGACACCAACTGTCTGCTGCTGTGTGGTACATGCGGGAAAGGTCAACTTGTAAAAAATGTCCCAGCTTCATTCCCTCAGCATTTCTCACAGTTCATGTGGGATCATAGATTTGTTTGATGACAATTCTGTCCATCTGTCATCCAACCATTCATCTGTTTCCATACTGCCTGAAATTGAGCATATCCTACCACACGCAACACTCCCTCATATTATGAGTCCATCATATGTAGGCATGTAGCCTAGCAGTAATAATGTAGAAGTCAAAAAACTCCAAAATGTTCAATAAAATGTTTTGCACATTTCACTTTTACATATTGTATTTCTTTAATCATTTTAATATAATGGTATGTCACTCTGAGAGACTTTTATTATACTTTATTATTGTATGATATTATATTATACTTTTAATTAGTATTCATGCCACTTATTATTAGATTATGGTCAACACTACAACCAGAGAGTAACTGTATATCTGTAGCTAACAGTGAAGACCAAAAATATGATAAATGCTGTGTCAGGTCACAAACACATTAGTTTTAAATGTTCGTGTCGCACACTAACAGCTGTACCTGTATGTGTGTGTGGTACCTGTTAACTGCGGTGTCCTGCTGGCACAGCCCAATAAAGCTATAGTGCAATGACACACAAACATCACAAGCATGTCACACCATGGTGTCACAAACCAGCTCACTGTCCCAGGCTTATGGGAAGCTCCAGACAGCAGCCATTGTGTAAGTTAGTGCAGTTGTGCTGGTTGTAAAGATGGCAAGAATGCCTGGTAGATTTTGAGGAGACACTAGGTAAACAGAGAGGCTCCGAAAACAGATTGAAGTGGAAGCCAGGATAGTTTTCTGGTCGTTTAATGCTATTAGATTTTTGGCAGGAAAATGTTTATCTTAATATGCTTGGAATCTTGGCTAATGATCCTGTTTGATTCCAGATCCAGACGTGAATTTGTTATTATGCAACCGTATTTTCTTTTGTTGTTGTTGAATGTAACATTTTGTTTTAGTTTTAGTTTGTTTGTTTTTTACTTTATGTCATGAAAATTGAAAATTATTGGAATATGCACTTACTTTGAGTAAGTTTACACTGATTGTGAAATTTTGCCTAAAATACCCATTTTTAAAATAGCAGCTGATACTGAAACTGATCATTTTTCTTTGTGTTTGCATTTATTTATTCCCACATTCATACCAGGCAAACAAAGAAATCAACATTATTAAAATGTACTTAGGAGCATATTGCTCATAACTTACCATGCCTGTAACTGGTGATAAAATATACTTAACGAGCTTCCAAGGGCACGAGTCGAGCTGATTCTCTAGTGATGGACTAACTACAACTACAAAACCATTGGTTATTCATTTTCATGATTTACTGTCCTCTCCAGCAGCTTTAGCAAGCAGAATCATGATCTGAATGCACTGTTGTGCCAAACACATTTGCTTTGCCATAAAGAGGTGTTATTCTTTTCTCTTTATTGTCCCATGTTTTTTGTGCAGGAGGCTTCCAAGACAGTGCAACCTCAGATTTCAGGTCGCATCATTGCTTCCTTTGACCCGTTCCATGCTACAGAGAGAAGTCAGGGACTCTACCTGTCCCTGGGCCTTTGCCTCCTCTTCACTGCCCGCTTCCTCCTGTTGCAGCCTGCCATCTTTGGCCTGCATCACCTCGGCATGCAGATCCGCATTGCCCTTTTTAGCCTTATATACAAGAAGGTAAGGGAAAAACATTATCTATGATTAGAAACTATTTTCTAGCCTTTATACGCTTTTTAACTGTGTCTAAACTGTATTTTTAACCTTGAATTCCAATGCATTTTTTATTTGCAACAAAACTAGAGTAAAACGTATAGTGTTTGTTCCTGAAGTGTTGTGTAGTGCAAGTGTAAATTCTTCCTTGCAGCTGGTGGCACTGAGCTGCTGATAACACCTGAATCGAATACTTGTTACTTTTAGTCACTGCTGTAACAATTTGCTATCAGAACAAAGCCTTTGCATTTCTTAGAGTTTTTGTTTTCTTAGTAATATTTTGAAGACCAGCTTGTCCAAATCAGCTAAATGTTTCCACCTTGTTTGTCATGTATGACTGAGCATTCCCAGAGAGACACTTACTTTGGTATCCACAGGTTGCTGTGAAGGGCATGTCAGCCAGGTGTCAAAGCATGGCCATGTGTCACAGACTTCCACTTTTTACTCACTTTCTCTTTCTCTTTTTGTGCTCCAGCTGACCTCTGACCTTTGACATTTTCAGACCCTGAAGCTGTCCAGCAGAGTCTTGGATAAGATCAGCACTGGTCAGCTTGTTAGTTTGATGTCTGCAAATCTCAACAAGCTGGATGAGGTGAGAAACCTTGGACCTTTTTTCCACAGGTGAAAGCTGATTATTTGTCAGAATCAGTGAGAAGTTGTTCTTTGTTTCTAAATTCTATTATTATCATTATTATTGACTTTCTTATGAAATAGTACACAGGGCTTTATGTTGGAAAATAACAATAAAAAAAGAAAAAGAAAAACACACATTTCAGAAAAAATTCAGATTTCCATACCAGATCAGCCGGGTCCTGGGTTTTAAACAACTGCCTCCAATGCTGCTAGCAAATAGGGTGTTAGTGGAAACTGTGCTACTATTGGCTGAAGACAAAGGAGGCGGAAGGAGTGAAGCTGTGTTAGGAGACAGCGAGAGAGAAGGAAGGGCAGGAGTGTGGAGGTGAGAGTATGCAGGAGACCAGGTGGAAGGGAAGCAAGGCCAGGAGGAATGGAGGTGGATTCAAAATGTTCTACTATGATGTAGATAAGATGTGAAATGGATCTTGAAGGACGAGTATTTAAATATTTTTGTGGAGGTGTCAGATAGAATTATAAGTTTGAAGATGGGACTCCTTCAAAGATTGTGGCGCGGTGTTTAGCATTGTTGCCTCACAGCAAGAAGGTCCTGAGGGAACATGTGAACATGTACTTCAAGAAGGACGAGGGTAGGGTAACAAATAGGTGGACTATATTCATTGTAGACGGGTGTAATCTAAAAAAGAAGGCAGACTGAAAGGTGATGGTAGTCTGTAGAATGACTTTGGAAATTGAAAAGAGAGAGGTACCAGCAAGAATTACACGGTGAAAGTTGTAGAAAGAAGTGTACAGCTGTAGTGCTGTGAGAAACTGCCAAAAAGGTGTTTGGTTTCTAGAATAAGAAAGTACAGAGCCTGGAGAAGTGGAGGTATGCTCTAGAGAGAAGAGGAATGAAAGTCAGTAGAAGCAAGACAGAATACATGTGTGTGAATGAGAGGAAGACAGGTGTAACAGTGAAGCTGTAAGGAGCAGAGGTAGTGAAGGTATATGAGTTTAAATACCTGGCGTCAACCATCTAAAACAGTGGACACTGCACAAGAGAGACGAAGAAGAGGGTGCAGGGAGGGTGGAGTAGATGGAGATGAGTGTCAAGGGTGATTTGTGATACCAGGATAGCAGCAAGAGTGAAAGGGAAGGTTTACAAGAAGGTAGTGAGACCTGCTATGATGTATGATTTGGAGAGGATAGCACTAACAAAAAAGGAGAAGACAAAACTGGATTATCACTAGGAGAGACCTGGATGAACAGGATTAAAAGTGATTATATCAGAGGGACAGCTCAAGTTGAGCATGTTGGAGACAAAGTTAGAGAGGCAGGGTTGAGATTTTTTGGACATGTGCAGAGGAGGGATAGTGGATATATTGGATAAAGAATGCTGAATATGGAGCAGCCAGGCCGGAGAAAAGGAGTAATACCTCAGAGAAGATTCATGGATGTAGTGAAGGAGAACATGCAGAGGGCTGGTGTGACAGAAGAGAATATTAGAGATAGGGTGAGATGGAGGCAGGAGGCAGATGATCTGCTGTGGTGAGCTCTGAAGGGAGGACCTGAAAGAAGAAGATAGTGTTTTAATTAAAACATCCTCACACAAATAAAAAAAATGCACTAGAAACCAGTGGGGCATGAAAAATTTAAATTAATACAACTCTGTTGAAAAGTGAATGAAATGTGAAATTATTCATAGCAATGCTACAGTAGTCTTCCACTCAGAAGTAAATGGGAGGAGTTTTTTGTCTCTGCCAGGATAAAGGGGAGAAGAATTCACATTGTCACTGACTTCAGTGAAAGTGTTTTATTAGGCAACACTAACTGTGTTATCCATACAGAGGACAATAGAACAATGCATGACTATATACAATGTAGTGTTAGTACATAAGCAAGTATTACCTGCGCATCAGTGTTGGAAACTCGTGATTATGTATGCATGTTTGGCTTGGCTATCACTGAGGTGTTGAATGTGGAAACACTATGCAACCTGCATTGGAACAATTATCACCTGGCTCGAATGTGGATTGAGTAAAGGTGGTACAGTGGTACCTTGTGTAGTAGTTCTTACATGAGTGTGGAATAACAAGAGGAAAGTTGCAGGTGAGTGGATGAAAGGGACCCAACTAAAGTGAGAGCTGTGTGTTGCACCTAAGGTAGAGCTGAGATTAGTAGATTAAATAGATTACATAGTGCTGCCTGAAGAGGATTCTTCAAAAGATTAAATGCTAACAGTCTAATGTTTCTCTGTATCTGACTTATGCTGCTGTTGTGTCTGCACTCTTTCATTCCGCTTCTTGTTTTGTCGGCCAGTCGTGTTCACCATACTTTACATACAGCTTTGCAAATATTACATGCACAACAATAAATATGGAATGTCAACTTCTATTAAAAAAAGAAGCCTGTATTAACTTAATCTTATCTGTTTAATGTAAAAGAAGATATATTCTAGTAACATTTTTTTTTACTTTAACCTGCATTACTGAACTTCTTTTTAGGACTTGCCTTACATGTGAGAACCCAGTCCCATCAGAATGATCGGACATCAGGTGGTCTTGAATCTACCAGTTCCCTAGTACAAACTCTGTGTGATATTGGATTGCACTGATGTGTGAATTACACAGCCAGTATTCCAGTGCATTCATTTGTATTGCCTCCTGCACACAGTATCTAGGAAGCTCCCTCACCTAAACCGCTCTATTTTTTCCAATATGAATGTGTCTGAAGTGGGCAAAGTCACTTACCAAAATTGACTAGTTATTCCATACCTGCAGTGTATGCAGAACGCATACGTAATGAGAACTGTGTATCCCCTCCTTCAGTCAGCTTGGATTCAATTCAGTCCCGAATTATTAACATTTTAACAGTGTAATAAAGTGTTCATCTTTCCAGGAACCATCTAAAAGAATAAATACCTCCATGTAATATTGATTGTGCGTGTGTACTGACTGAACCTTTATTTATATAATTTTCAGTGCACCTCTTCCTTTAATGCTATTGCATAACATTAAGTCATATGCTATATTGTCCCATAGTGTGGCCAACCTTCCTGCTTCTACCAAGATATACAAAAACACAGTATCTGTTTTTGCTAGCTTTGTGTTCTTATGTTGATCCTAGTTATTGTCCTCAGTTAAC
>VVHJ01021620.1:2134-14140 GCA_015107715.1 Tylochromis polylepis
AAGGCAAAAAAAAACCCCCCCCCCCCCCCAACACACACGCACACACGCACACACGCATACACTCCTTCCTGCCCACAGAATGTCAATAGAAGGCAGAGATGACATGATATGTCCCTCCTTATACAGTATTAGTCCTCACATCACAGTTTCTGCAATGACACCACAGCCGTCGTTACCTAGTAACCGCTGTAATTCGTGACTGTGTATGCAAATTTTCCCGCGCTCACTGAAGTATGATGCCTGAAGACTTGCTTAAGCCAGTGTCTCCACTGCATAATGAAATCTTAGAATTGTTAAGTCTAAATAAGTGGGGAATTACTGGCAGCACTCTAAGTGATCTGTGGCAGTAACCTTAGCAATTACACAGGAATATACACTTAAAGTACCAACAAAATGTAACACAATAACAGGTATCCACTTGTGTTGAACAGAGTAAACAGTGCCAGATGGCACTATCTTCAGTGGCAGTGACCAGCATAGAGAACACTTTAAATGGAATGAGACATTACGGGGAAACAGGCTCTTAAACACATAGGTCAACTTGTCGCATTGCATTAGTACTGCTGCAAAGCTTTATCCAAACACTTTGACACACTGTTAGCTCTGCCAGGATGGGTCCACTTTTTCACAAAGATGCTGTTCTGACTGTGTTTCCTGAGGATATGCTGGAGTGTCACCATGCATCATGTTGAAGTAGAGACCAAACAAGTATCACAACCATAACACTAGTGAGCTAGCCTCGTGGGGCTTAGGTTCATGTCCCTGTTATCCCTTACACTGTTCCACTTCAAGGAAGCTCAGTGGAGTGTTTGTAGGCTACGGTCAGCCACAATGTGGGGCAATGTTCTAGCTTACATAAGCTGTTGCTTAGTGATAAATAAATAAATCAAAATCACAGGTCATCTTGTTCAATAAACCGTGAATGAGAAGGATTTTTTTAAATTTTTTTTATTTCATCTTGGAGACCAAAGAAGGAAACAATTTCTGTGATTATCTTCCAATATTCACTTGCCAGGACTGTTGCATCTGCTCTATGTATATTTGAATTTAAAAGTAATATTCAGTTTTAATTTTGGAACTGTCTTTCTGGGTCATTATGACTTGCATGCTGGGGTTTTTTTGGTCATAATAGCACTGGGATAAATATGTCTGGCCTTACATTGGTTCCCCGGTTACCTAATTACCCAGCCATTGCTCCAAAACTAAAACGACTAAAGCAGTAACCTCTTTTCCAAACCCTATATTTTTCTGAAGCCAGGTTATCCTGTTGTGTGTTTAGTGCCAGAAATTATCCGTGTGTGTTTACATTCCCATCTGTCTGCAGTCAGACACACCACACACAGGCAAAGACCGACTCAAGGACGTGTAATTTGAAAACACTGTCAGTTGTATAACTAGCGGTATGCCAAGCTTTAGCACACATATTCATGCTCATCTAAGTGGATCATTATTTAGTGCTGTTCTTCCTCATTTAACACCAGCTACATTTACAGTATCTGTTCACATAATACCAATGTAAGGTAATGTAACAAGTTATATAAGGATATAAAAGCAATCTACAGTTGTCTATAATTACTGGCTAATCCCTTTCAAGGCCAAACACAGACTAGCTCCTGGCAACGTAGGGGTTACTTGATAAAAGAAGAGATGTAGCCGAAATGGATAGATAGATAAAAGAGATAAAGAGATAGATAATGCAAAAATGTAGATTCGATGACACAATTGTCTTCATTAATACCTCTGCCAAGTCATGTTTGCTATTTATTTGCTAGTCGGACTGCACCAAATCCAACAATCAGAATGTCAAGTAACTTTTGGAGTGTCTCCCTTTATTTTAAAAATTGGGGAGTGTTATTCACACATTGGGTCTGTGTGTGCAAGTGACAAGTCAGAGTGCTTATGAAAATATATTCAGAGTGTATGAGGTGTTGTTAAGAGGCAGCACCGCTTGGAGTCATCCTCTAAACAGCACTATATATAACTGAAGCCTTTGGTTAGGAAATGAGCGCCATCGCTCTTCCTGTTGGGTAATCGGAAGCTTCTAATCTGTAGCACTTGTATCACTTATATATATATATCTGTCTGCACTTACAAGGAAAAGAGGTGGACCAAAATAGACCCCCGTTGTTGACAAAACACACCAGGGGGAAAAAAAGAATCATCCTGAGACAAACATATCCCAGTGTTTCTTTCCTTCATCCACACCTAGATTCAGTGTGTGGCATCAAAACATACTGCATTCTTTGTAACTGTCTATTTCAAGACTACTGGCTCAAATGGGGATGACTCTTCATTTCCTTTCATTTCTCACATCTGACTGTCGCCAGCTGTGTCTGAGCTTGTCTTTATCTCCATGGAAATGATGGGAGAGGGAAACCCATAATCACAAGACAAAATCTGACTAAGAGATTCCTCTGTTGCTTATGACGGCGGACCAACAGCATCCCAGAATAGAAGTCGTCGAGCCTTAAGGCTTGGTTTGTTTTTTCATGTCCTGAATCACAGAGTGGAGAGGGAGCAAGCAGAGGTGTGAGGTGTGTCAAATGTAACAGTGCAAACTAAACATGATTCGATGAAGCACTTTTTTCCCAGGCCTTCTGGATATAAAAAGATGGGGAAGTGGGTCACACCCTGACCAACTGTGGAAATCCACGTCATCACAGATGTTTGTCACCAAGAGCCCTGGCACAGCTTCTTTCAGTAGAAAAGCTGGGCAAAGCTGATATCACCCAGTGCCTGGTGGCTATTGTCCAAAGTGTGTTAGTAAGGCCTGTGCAACCAGCCAGAAGCAGTAATTCCACTTAGACTCATTGAAACAAGCAGATGGATTATCTCCACCACTGCAATGGACTTATGATAAATAAACCTCACTTAAAAGTGTAGCTCTAATCACATACCAGTTATGCAATAGGTTCTGCAAAAGTAGTGGATTTATTTGATCTGATATAACCCTTGAGTACAGTTAGGTTTAGCATGATGTCTGCAGCTGTTCAAATAGTCGGTGAGCCCTTGAAGCAGTGTGAGAGGACAGTGTCCCTCTGTTTGCCACTTGGGGGAATCTGCAAAGCTGCAGGCTATGTGGGAAAAGACACTCAAATGCAATTTTTATGTAAAATTGCACAATTTTGTTCTCATAAATACTTATAGGAATCTGTGCACTGATTGATTTGATTTACACATTATTCTGTTATGAAGATCTTGTTTATCATAGAAAACATATAATTAAGATGCTGGCTTTTCATATTTTGCATAAACAAAGGTGTTACATGAGTAAGGCAGACACAAAGTTATGCATGCAATACTAAGTTCTAGAGAACTACATGAAAAGAAACCCAGATAGTGCAGCATTACATGGTGGTTGTCTATATGATGATCAAAGACTGCCAGGGTGGTATAACTGACTGTGCAGTGTGCAATTTACTGCCCTGGTACATGATTTAGAGGGTGAGGACAGAAGGGGGTGGCCAGGTGAACGATTTGTTAAAACCTGAAATTTCAAACAATCAAACTGTCACTTGTTTTGGGCCACCAACATCGAAATACTTGTGGGGTTTTTAATTAAATTACAGATTATTGCCTTTTCAAGACAACATTAATCCATGCAAGTTCAACAGATCAAAGCTCCGGAGGAGCTGCTCCTCTGCTCTAAATTATAGGATTTCCCTCAGTACTGGGAAACCAGATGTGTCGCCTGAGCACACAGCACAATAAATATTGTTTTGATAAGACTGTTTTAGATAATATGAACCAAACACAGCACCTCGTCCCACTGCTTGGGACACTGCTGTCTGAAAAGAGCAGCAGTGTCTTCTTTCTTTTTTATCATGATTTATATTTTCTTCCCAATCTGACTCCTTAAACCATCTGATGGGAAATAATAGAGAGCACAGCAAGACCTTTACAGCGTACATTGTGTTTATTTGGGTTTAAGTAATATTAGCTTAAGGAAATCTCTGAAGCTTGGAGCTCTGCATGCAACTTCAAGCTGAAGTGTTACCTAAGGTTTGTTTATACTCTAGATGCAGAGATTCTGGTCCGGGAGTGCATAAGCAAAGCAGTTCAGTTACATGATGATATGGGTTTTTTTGCAGGTAATGACTTACCAAGTCAAGGTAAAAGTAAATTATGCCAAGAAAGTTAAGCTTACCCATAGCTGCTAATGATGACAGTCATTCCTTTAATCGGTGTGAACCAGTGGATGAACGCTAAAACCCCAACACCACTAGGCACTGACAAACACCCCACTATTATAGAAACCATTCCAAAAGACTTGCTCATTTTACCAATCCCCACAGCTTTAGCTGTAAAAAAGAGACTATTAAGTGATTGAGCAAGTTTATACTGAGCCGCATTGCAGTAGCTGAACCACTATTTTATATTTCTTTCTGTTTGTATTGGATTTGTTTCATGCTACAGCAAACAAAATTATAAAGCCCAAAAGATGTGAATTTGTCATATTATCACCAATAACCAATCGTATACCTTGGAAAATGTAGCAATGCAGTACTAAAGTGATGCAATCTTGCACCAGCCATTTAAGCAACTGACTGTTCAGGTTATGGAATGTGGTTGGTTTGTCTCTGACTTTCACTGGCCACAGCGTTAAATAATTGTAAATATTATATCCATACATGTGCTCGCTTAGTTTGTTGCCTTTTTATTTGTTTAGTTGTTTGTGAAAACAAAGCAGGAGTTCACTCGTAGTTAGACAGTGATTCATCCTGGCATTTACCAGCGATTGACATTATCAGTGCCTACTGATGATGCAGTCCCAGCCAGTGTGAACAAGAGCCTCCATTTTCAACAAGGATGATATTGTCTGTCTGGGCACACTATGAACACATTTGTTCTGTTGCATGGCAATTTTGCAACAGATTTCAGAATCCACAGGTTAGTTCTCAGAGAGCGATGGCTTTCATGGGTGTTTCCCTTCCCCCACACCATACTGAGAGTGTTAGATACTGCATCTTAATTTAGACTTAACTGTTTTTGCGTTTTTTTACGGGGACTAATAAAAAAATGTGGTAGCACTAATGACAAATTACATCTTCAGCTACTTAGACTTTTGTACACAAAGCCTTCACCGTGCTCGTATTGGATCCAAGACTCATTAAAAAAGTTTTCTGTGAGTTCAGCAGCTGTTTACATTGACTAGCTGTATAGGCATATAAATAGGAAGCATGCCAGTGCAAGAAGGACTTTGAAACTTTGCTGTTATTTGAGTTAAATCCAAAAAGCATCTTTGTGTCAACCTTGACCATCTGTTGTTTTATTCCCCAAAAACCAGTTAAACCATTTAATAGGGGGTATAAAACACCTCATGCATCTAATGCCAAATTAAATCATGTTTCTTGTTTTTATAGTGACATATGCTTTGCATATAACACAAGTGAACCAGTCAAGTAAAACTTTAAAACTGTCTTTTTTATTTATTTTGATTTAAACAAATAGAAATGTTTACAGGGTCACGTAATCAAGATGTTTGCTGTGATTTCAAGGTGTTTCAGTGGTGTGAGCTATAGTCTGGTTTGGACAGGTCTGTTCTTTAAGCTTCATGGGAAAGTGTCACAGTTATTTACAAATGAATTTATTTTCAGTGTTAAGAATGTTTGAGCGCCTTATGCTGGGTTTAATAGAGGTAAACTTTGCTCTGATCCACTTGGAAGTTTGGGATCAGATTATCCACAAAAGCACAAAATAGGCTCTTACATACCAGCTTTGCAATTACTGGTCCCCAGAGGCAGTGAAGTTCAAATCCCTATCAGCTGCTTAACATCCCGTGAAGTAGGCAGAATGCTTTATTTTCTTATGGAATTAAAATAACCAGTTTTACAAAGCTATCAGTGGCTCCATAGTGTAGTGGTTAACATATTAGTGTAACATACAATAGATTCCTGCTTTGGGACCAGGAGGAGACACAAATAGCTGGGAGGGCTGTGTCAGGATGGCATTCTGGTGTAAAACTATGCCAAATCAAATATGTGGATCCATTTGCTGTGGCAGGCCTTTCAAAATAAGGGAGTAACTGAAAGAAGCATCCATTCAGTTTTATTGACAAGTTATTCTTGTTTTAAATGCTGATTTTGATTAACAGAAGTCATTAGAATATTTTATTAATACTGTAATTTCCAGTTGTGCTGTTATTATGTACTTTAGTCAATGATTTTTATTTTTTTATTTTTTTGTCATAGGTACTTTAACTGCCTGATCACAGTTTTGTCAGAAGTGCAGTTCCAGCAAATAGAGAGCATTTTAAAAAAGCTATTTTTGGCATCTGCTTTACTTTTTTTTTAAGTTTCCATTTTCAGCAAACACAGTTTCATTTGAAAGTGCACATTAATATTAATGATAATGAAATTACTTTTTCCACTGTCATGTGTCGATTACACATATGCTAATAGTAAGTTACTAAGTGGTAAAAGATATGGAAGACTACCGTGTGTGTTCAAGTAATATATATATAATAATAATAATAATATATATATATATAAACTTGTATATTTTTTGATTCCTCATGTCATCTTAGAATTGTTAGAAGCAGTGATTTGATCTTCAAATATGGGAAACAGCTGGCTTTAAATCCTGCACAGCTCTACCTTCATATTATAAGGGAGTCAACCCACTTTTCAGTGGGTGACCGGTGCTGTGACAGCTGAGAGGAAATGATTGTGAAGCAGGCTGGTGATCCTTCCAATCCAAAATACAGACCCACAAGTCCCTGTGGCCACAGAAGAGAGAGGGAGAGCATGTTTGTCCTGTCAGTAAGCCAGAACAGCTTTCCCTCAGGAAACTCCTTGAAAAACGCAAAGTCAGACCTGAATAGCACTTTGTGAATCCCACACTGCAGCTGAAGCAGCAGCAGGAAAAAGGTCGAAGGATTTCAAGTCTTTCCTCAGTTTATTTTAGTATCTGTGACACCCAGAGACCCTATTGTTAATAGACAGCTCAGAGAGCATGGAACAACAAAAGTACAGAGCAACTGAAACTTGATCATCGGTGAGCCCTCAGTTATTGTTTTAATGTACACTACAGAGAATCTTGGCAAAAAATTAAACATCGTGTAAAACACCACATCAGACTGTTAATTCAAACTGCAACAAGTCTGCTAATTAAGCAACTAGTATCAACTCTTTGATCTTTGCAAAATCTCTCAAATCATTCTTTCTTTTCCCTCTCAGTAAAAAGGTTGCTGCTGTTATTCCACCCTCCATTGTATGAACAATCCATCCAAAAACATCTACCTAGACCAGTGTGGTCCACTGAGGGGAAAAAAAAAAAAAAAACTGGGGGAACTTAACATTTCCTTGACCTTGTTTGACTCGGCTGTATAAACCTTGCTGCTTTGTAATTGTTCATTGTATTTGCCCATATGTTGTTTTTGGGTACACAGCAAAACACTTCCTCCCTCTGTCTTTAATGCCTGTTTTTTAACAAACATGGTGAGTGCCACTTTCCTCAGTCTTTTTTTTTTTTTTTCTTATGAGACGCTCGGCTCAGACAGTGAGAAACCAGAAAAACTATGGTCAAGTCTGGATTCTGTTTGGCAGTTGTCCAGCAATTTCACATCTATACTCACTGATACCAACTTTGGAAATGTCAGTGAAATAAATAAATGAATAGATTAATTATTTGGGGATAAGTGGTGCAACATGTCATTAATAACATGGCTTTCACCCCATGTAGTAATTCTGTTTTTTTATTTTTAGAGGGAGCAGCCTTTTGCCTGAGCATGGGCATATGAATGTGCAGAGTCAGTGACTCTATATCCTCACCAGCAGTACAGTGCACCACATCCTGTGTATTTGTTATAGATTAGTTTAGTTGTATTTGTTGCTACAATATGTGTTGTGTTGCTACAATACATATTGTTATATGTGTTTAGCTTAAAGAAACGAAACACGGTTGGCCAGGATTATTCTTGGAACTTTATCTTCAGAGCAGGGATTACATTACAGTACATGTTATATTGCATTTCATGCAGCACTCTCTAGGAAAGAATCAAAGGTCTAAAAAGTTAATATTTAAACGTCGAGTGATGATTGTTGACTTATAATATATAAATATGACCTGTTCACATTAATGTTCCCAGTCAAAATAGTCTCCTGCAGAACTCAGAAATAATTATTTAAGTATACATTAAGCTGGCAACCTCTTGTTACCAACTCAATGACCTTATCAAAGAAGTTATACTTATGTGCTGTGACCCAGTTCTGTCAGGAAATAAAAGCAAACAAATCTATGCAACCAAAACCTAGCTATACACACATGTTGTATGTACACATAAACCCTGTGGTTGGTCTGGGATGGGTTGCGTGTGAAGACTGTTGAGTCTGTAGAGCTAGACAGTCTCTGTTCTGCACTCTGTCTGCACAAGGGTTATGCAACATGGGCTTGGCCGCACGACACGCTAGCTTTTCATTGGCTGCGTGGAACTTACTGATTTGAATGCCCTTCCCCCGAAACTGTTTCTGTCTGGACTTCAACTGACTATGTAGAGCTTTTTTGTTGTTTTAGAATATCTACAGTGCAGAAAGAAATACCCTTCTAAAGGCATACTTTTTGACAGCAGGACATGGGAGGAGGAGATCTTAAGCACATGAGCATTTATCAGCTTTCCTGGGAGGGAAGAAACTGAGTGAACTGAAATAAGAAAACAGGAAAGGAAAGGCTCAATCAACAATTTCAGCCTCCCGTGGGTTCTGGTTTCATCAGTTTAATCAAATATGGGAGGGAACCTTACCAAAGATATCAATTGTATATAATCTCATTCCAATTACAGCACATAAACAACAAAAGAACAGGTCTGCACTATTTAAACTTGAATTTATTTGACGAGACAAAAGTCTAATACTCTTGGAAAGTTACGTTTTGTGACACAGACTGAAGCCCTGTAGTGGACTGGTGACCTTTTTCAGGTTTACTTCTTGTTCTAATTCTGCTTTGCAGGATATGGTTTTAGTGCACAGAAGCAAGTCTAGTACTATCTATTGGAAAGAAAGGCTTACCTTAATGGTAATTAATATTATTTCACTTTTAAATGATTAGTTTTACACAAGTGCTGACACATTCTCCTTGACCCCATATTTATTGCCATTGCCAACTACAGCTCTGTACAGGCTGTTTGTGTTCTTAGATAATGCATCATTTATTGATTTGCGGTGCTCAAGAATGGGGTCATCCCATCACCTCACTCTGACTGCTGTTTATCTGCCTCTCTTTTCTGATCACAAGTCTGTCTTAGGATATCCTGACATCAATCATGTGTCATAAACATAATCTTACAGCTGTGGAGTGTTTGAAGTCTCTCTAGCTGCATATCTGTGGTGTTAATATTTGCAGTGACATATGTATTCTTATGTTTAATTGTAATTATACAGCAGTGGCATTTTTAAATTGGCAGTGTTGGAGTGGGTAACCTGCTATACTGGACATGTGAGGTTTTACATTTGTTAGAAGGCATTCATGCGAGAAATATTTTACGGGAGCCAGCTGGAAATGTTGCTAGTAATAATTACGTTAGTAAATATTGCAAACCTATTAATCATTCAGCATGCTGAGGTGGTACTTTGGTACTATGTATGGTGCACTCAATGCATCTATGCAGCCAACATGTTCGGTACAAACAGGGAGTGGAATACACTATCACATATGTTACACTGTGTTATCATAAGGACAAGGTGTAAAGTCAATTACATCAAATGTCAGGGTCTCTTTTTTGCGTGTATGCGCCTTACTGTCTGTGCAGATGTATGTCAGGAGTTTTGTTTGCTCTTAACTGCACATTTGTCTCACATGGAAATGTGCAACCTAAATATAGAGGGCAAAGTCTGGCTTGCCACTGTTTGTCATGTCTCTTCAAACTGTGGCAACAACTGAGATGGCAAGTTTTGAAGTCACTGTATGGGAAATTATAAATGACACATAGCTAGCAATTTCAACAACTGTGCATATGCATCATGATATACTACTCTGGAATTCTGCGTGTGTATGCATACTGTATATTATTTTTCCAGTAAAAATAGCAAAAGCTAAACTTGTAGTTTTTACAAATTCACTTGCATTTCCACCATCTCTAATGAATAAATTACAACACTAAAACACAATTACAACTCTAAAACTATCATTTAAATGAGTATTTTTTTTTACAGCCATTTGGGAAATAATCTAAGTAGTACACAGAGTAAATTTGATTTAACATGCAGGTCCCAGCATAAACCCGCATGCTCACAAAAACATCCTGATGGCAAGCGTATATCAAAGGAAAGGTATTTTCAAGATTCCTGAAATGCAGAAACCTCACACAGTGAAAATGTCTTCTGACAAAACAGATGGAGAACAAGGATTACAGAAACACAAAACCCATAATTTCAAACTAAATGTAGTGCCACACCTCGAGAGAAAAATGACACTAGACTGCAGGTTTTAAATTAGTCAGCTATTTGAGATAACGGATCTAAAGAAGTTGTCTTGAATGAAGTTTTGAGAAACATACACCATCCACCCATTTTCTTTCACTTACGTAATTCATTGTCTGATTTAGGGCAAGAGGCAGGGTACACCCTGGACAGATCACCAGTCCTGGTTGCAGGGATAACACAAAGAGAGAGACAACCATTTGCAATCATATTCACACCTACAGTCAATTTAGATTGACCAGTTAACCTAACCCCACTAACAGCATATCTGTGGATTTTGGGAGGAAGCCACAAACATACCCCTTGACACAAATTGCGTTAACTAGTTACCTTGTCATTATAGTATCTTCATGTTATCGAAGGCTGTGAAGAATTTGCTGTGTTGGACAGTTTTACACATTATGTAACCACTGACTTAACCCCAAAGCCACAATATGTGTGCCAGAGTCATCAGATTGTGCATTTACAAACAGACTTTTTGAGTTTGCAACTAAAATATTTTTCTCCTCCAGATCACTTGAGGAAGGAACATCATGTTAATGACCCTCCAGCATAAAAAAAAAACATCCATAAAACAAGAATGTGCCACAGGCAGAGTCATGTTTGTGTGCATCTGGCTGTGTTTGTTTGGGTGCATTTTCAAGGACATTTGGATTGGAGAAAATGTATGCCCAAGAAAGCCCTTGTAGTTTATTTTTCATGCTAGAATGTTTTCCTTTTGACCGGTTCCTGGAATTTGTCTGGAGAGGCCAGATTAATGAGGCCAAATTAAGAACTAAAGTGAAGAAAAGGCAACCCCAGAAAACTTAATTCAGTTTGCTTGTTTTCAAACACCAATAAAAAAAAATGACAGTGTTCGACTTTCTTCTCCAACTTGGAGAGGCCACAGGAAAAACAGGTGAGTATGATTATGTCCTTTTGCTCATGCAGTTACCACACAGTCCATCCAAAGCAGTTCAAGGTCTATTTACTCAAGTACAAGAAAACAAAAAGGTTATATAAAACATCACACCTGGGCATTTGGCTTTGCTTAATATTGCACCATCTGCACTATCCAATGCATATATACCTGAAAATAGAAAACTGTGTAGTTTCTGGAAACATGGTGTTTTGTTTTTTGTATTAGATATACTACAGCACAGTGTGGTCACCTAATTAGATGATAGTTTATCATTTTCATTCTGCTTATAAGGGCATCCAGCAACCTGTGAGTAAAATCATCATTGCTCTGCAGTAACATGTGAAACACCAAGTAAAGGAACAAATCTTTTTGCATGATCCTGTGCACTTGGGGCTGAGCAGCAGACATAATGACATTTGGTGTAATAACAGCATCCTTTTACATAATGCAAAGTGGGAACTATTGCACTGAAACACATAAATCTCTGCTAGAAAAACGAATTCATTCTTTAATCACTGTATTTCATTAAATGAACCAACTGTAGTTTATCACTACTAGAGAAGGGTGCAGTTGTAGATGTGTGATGTTATGACAATTCTTCACCCTCACCAAAAGAATACCTATTAATCTACAGAGTTAGGTAATCAGTGGATAACAGTTATTTCGGAGTACTAATTTCCCCATATATAT
>VVHJ01021625.1:1637-15704 GCA_015107715.1 Tylochromis polylepis
TGGCTTGGGGGGGGCGGGGGGGGGGGGGGGGGGGGGGGGGGGGGGGGGTGTTCTGTGTTCTAGTCTGGCTGGCAGCCCTGGCTGCCCCTCTATTCACTGACTGGCATTTTACACAACTAATGAAAAAGAAATCCATTGTGCTGATCATATGCATAGATTTCATTCTATAATAATGATGAAATAGAAATATTCATAATAAAAGTAAAGGTCACTCGCTGCTGTGGCTAAGCTTCCTAAGCTGCAACCTTTGCAAGAGCAGTTGTTAGGTTCCAGTGATAAAATAAGAAAAAAAATGGAGAGACGTCAAGTTTTAACCATACAGAAGCCAATATGTGAAACCCTGTGACCAATCTGCTGCTAACTGTACTACTATATGACTTGGTCATATGTTTATCTCTCTCTCCAAAACAACACTGCTGATGTCTTCGGATTGAACCAACAGGCCTGTTTCTTCAGTGTCCAGTGGCAAGGTTACAAGTCAGATGCACAGTTATGATTTAAATTGTTCTCTCTCTGGAGTGAAGTTTGACAGCTAGTGTATACACACTGGGGATTTGTCTGTCTAGTTAATAAAACACAGGGAAATATTAACAGCCACCTTTCCTCTCTTCAGCACACTCATCCTCCATATGTAGGTCATCTGAGCTCCTACAGGTATATGAGCAGTGGAGCACAGGGGTGGAAGACAAGCATGTCTCTCCTGTGAAGGACATTCACAAGATTATTATCACCCGCTGCCACTTCCTCGCTGAGCTCGTCTTCATATGCATCATACATTGGCATTTATTAGTGCCATGCTCTAAGTACAGGCCATGTTATTGAATTTGAATATCAGCTCCTAGCCACATTCACAGGCCTTGGAAATATATTATATTAAGATGAAGCAATCTCATTTAATAACACACAACTAATAAAAGGAGAACAGATTGGAAATTAAATTTATGAATATTGCTTGGCAGCAGGAGAGATTAAAAAAAAAAGCCAAGTTGGTCTGTCATATTCAGATATTTCTTTAGCTGTAACCACAGGTATTGGACATTTTCTGACCCCACCAGCACCACCATGAGTAACATGTCGAGAAACTGGCAGGTATTGTATGTTTCTGTTCTTCAATTTTTGTCTTTGTTTAAAAATAGAACCACAGGCTACGTCAACCAAACTGGACAGAAGCAGGTCGGACAGATTTTGGAAGATCTTATGCTAAATGCAGGATGGGTTTACAAAAATTAATGGTGTGTTACTCTGTACTGTATTTGTGAGCTTGTATAGCATTAAGTCTCCTAAGTTTTGGTTATCGTTTTTTTATGCTTGTTAAGTTGTGTGAGCATCTTATTGTTAAAGGGGATTCTTTTAAGCCAATGACAAAATGTATAAAAAAGGACATGGCCAGCAAGTACAAAAGCCTTTTTCCCTTTTTTCTCTAAAATGTTGAAAAACTGTCTTTCTTCCAAGAGCAGTCATATCAGTCTGTGCCAGAGCCTGGTAGCTCAAATTATGAAATGTCAGTTCTTCACTTTAAAGACTCCGCTTCAAATGAGCCCATAATTTTTCCCTCTTCTGTCATTTATGGGCAACATTCTGTTGGTCAGTGTTTCAGTGTTGCATATGTGTGTATGTGCATATATCCAACAGCGTTTTGCCAAGACATCCGACAAGCCCGGTCCATCTGTGTGTAAATGTTGACTCCCAGTGGAGCTGTGACTGTCACTTTTGTCAGCCTGGTGCCAGGCATTGATCGCTACATATATCTTGCTCTGTAGGCTACTTCCAAAACTTCATCAACAGATGCAGCTGCAGAATTGATTAGCAGCAAGTCAATGACCAAATCTTTTAGAAAACATTTTTATTTATGTGTGTGTTTATGTGGATAGCTTAGAGGGCCATTAGTGGGATTACCTTTGAGGCTTGGCTGAACAACAGATGTTCAAGGACAACTCAATCAATTTGACTTACAAGAGGCCGCAGTTGCCGGAAACAAGTGATAGGTTTTTGTGTGTGTGTGTGTGTGTGTGTGTGTGTGTGTGTGTGTGTGTGTGTGTGTGTGTGTGTGTGTTGGGGGGAACTTGGGGTGAATAAAAAAGTTCACTGTGGTAATGAGCAGGTGCAGAAGAATAGCAGAATTAGACTTACAGTACGCCCATTATTTAGAGTGAAATCATTGACAGGTTTTCTAAGATTACAGCACAAACGTACTGATGTGAATACCTCTCTAAAAATCTTACAAAATAAGCATAAGATATGATTGTGATCCTTAAAGTATTAACACTAAGCTTCAACACTAAATAGGTTATTTCTTAAACAAGTTATTTCTTTTTTGACTGCATGCTGTTATTTAGAGATATAGGAAAATACACAAATAAATATAAATTCCTAATTTTTATTAAATCATTAATGCTTAACACATTAATATGTTAGGCTTTATGCTAAAAAAACCTTGCTTATTTCTGTCATTTATTATAAGAAATATATAACGTACAAAATATATTGATTTATTAAATATGAGCCCAAACAAAATTGCATGGGTATAAGTAAAACATTTTCAATATAAGGAGCACCAGCCCCCAGCAAGACCTGTTTTAATTTGTGTGGAATATTGCATTTAATTATACAAGCATCTATACTGAATTCAAATTAATGTTTGATATGGATATTTCTTATTATATTTAAATAATCTCAGTTCAGCACAAAATTGATTATTTCTCAGAGAAGATCGCGTTCTTTCATTCTTTTCAATTTTCCCGTTTCCTCTCATGAATCAAATGGTGAATAAATGTGTTGCAGAGACTCACGATCTGCCTTTCAAGTCCATGCTTATGCTTCCTTATCTGCAAACTTATTAAAATTAAGTCGGAACACAAAATGGTATTTAAAAAGTTTAAGTGAAACAATTTGCATTGGGAGTGTGTGAAAATGCTAATGCATTCTTTCACTAAGCCTCACAATCACTGTCATCCACTTTGAGCTCTGATTGTTTTCCACATGGATGGCTTCATTCATTATTGCAAAATTATAAACATAAAGAATATCTCTGTATTAATATTTCTGCTTTTTGTAAAAGCTCAATCAACCATAATGTCCTAATTTTTTCTCTGTGAACCTCATTTTATATTATCTCACTACTCAAGGAATGGATGTCCCAAAAGGGATTTATTTCATTTATCAGGATTATTGAATTAAATTAAACGAGACACTTACCGCAAGCCAAACAGCGGTACCTTATCCACTTAAAAGGTAGGCCTGCTCTTCACTGCTATTTAGGCAAACACATTAGGCAGCAAATACCTTTTGTTGGCTTAGCCTATGTTACTGCATAATTCATTTGTTCATTAAGCAAAAGTGTTGAAAGTGCTTGAGGTAAGTGGAAATGGTCTAGTATTGAATGGATCTTTAATTAAGGTACTCTACAATGACAGCTACACAACTGACGACATATGCATCATACTTGTTTACAAGCAGAATTAGTAGGGTAAAAGACAATAACTTTAAAACAATGGGAAAGAGGTAGATGAGCTGAATAGGTAAATACATGTATTAACTTTAAAGAAATATTGATCTGTATATATGGACAGTATAAGGTGCATGTGCATCTAAGTCAATTTCACAAGCTACCTTTTAAAGATTTTTTAAAAGCCTTTTTGCATGCAAAATGTCACTATTTATTACAAAATATTTGCCCCAGAAAGGCAAATATCTAAAAGCAGAAAAATCTGGAGAGGTGTTCAAGAAGCCTCCTGTCATACTAGTGTTCAGCAGCAGATGGCAGGCTGTTTCCACTGATGGACTAGATCCTGATACAGGCACATGCTGAACTTGTGTACCCTGCTGTTGGTTTCCCAGACCTCACTGCTCTTGCCTGTGAAATGCATTCCCATTAAAAAGGCATTTCTAAAGCCAACGCCAGTGCTATAACAATCATCTCCCCAAAGCCAAGCCTCCACACCCGGGAGCACGGCACTGCCACACATGCAGGCATGTGGCGGCTGCCACAAACAAAGGCCCTTACTCTCCTCCCTATTCCTCTTCCCTAAGTCTCCACATGGTTACAGGCCGGCCTGCCAGGGCCAATTACACCCACAGCCCAGTGTGTGAGGTCTCACAGAGACCCCAATCACCACTAACAAGATCAAGGCTAACTCTCTATCACATCACACACACACTACAAACACACATACACCTGCATATGTGTGAGCAAACACTCTGTCGCCTTCGCCTAACCCAGCCTCTCCCTCATTCTCTTCCTCTCTCTTTGGCATGGTCTGAAATTATAACACATTTTGAGTGGCTGTGGAAAGTATATAGCTTTTTTTAAGAGCAACAGAAATAACAGGGTGACAATCACTGTGTCAGACGTGGCTGTCTCATTTTACTGTATGTCACCAAGTTCAAGACTTTGTCTTGGTGTCAGTGTAGCATAAATATATCAACATGCTCCACTGCACATATCCAGTGCATGAAACATTTGCAGTATATTAAGACTCAAATGGTTAGCTAAAACCAAAAATAGTTCACCAAAGTCATGTATACACAGTAGAGTAGTAATTTTAGATATGTTTGCTTATGAAGAAGTTTTCTTTTGTTTTTGTTTAGTTTTTTTTTAAATGCACCACATTTCCCCTTTGTGCTATTTCTGTTGGGTCGGTGTCACATTTTCCTCAAACAGGACTGATATCTGATGTTGTTTTGTCACTGTTGATTACAAGGGCATACATTTTACCCTTCTTATCAGACCTGGCGGATGTGGACAGGGTGGATGGGTGACAGAGAGAGAAACTGTGCCCCGGTACCCTGATACAGCCATCAATACCCATGAGGCCGTGTGTCATGCAGCAAGCTGCCTGAACAAAGGTTCACATACCTCCTATGATAGGCTATCTTAGTGGGAGCCCATGCTTCATGTCCTCACACCAAGCACTGACGTGGCAGCTTGCTAAATAATTTGTGCTTCTTTACCAGGGTCATTGGATAGAGAATCTGGCTCTTGAATAATTAATTGAGACATAGTCTAAGCAGCCGACTTCTGTTTCTTCCTAGTTTCAGCCGGATTGTCTGCCACTGTCTCCGCATTCGTACTGACTTGCTGTCTAATTCATCTGGATCGAAACCTCCATCATAATCATGCTGTAGGCAGACTGGTGTCAGGAGTATCTTGTCCTGAGCATGACCCATTCCTGAAAAAGAAAACCACACACAGCCGCAGAATCTATTTTAATTTCGTGGATAAAAATAAAACAACAGCCTATTACCACCACAGCTTTGTTTAGCTGCATAATTGCTTTTCATTATTCAATGCACAATTGATACCCACAGAGTAGGTTGAAAGAGGCGCAGTTGTTAGAGTAAGGCTGGAAATTAGATCTTTTATTGATACCGCTGTGTCTCAGATCTGATTCTTACAAATGCTGAGTGATAAAACTGGAGCCTGATTGTCTGTCTGTCTTTGTGAATACTAATGACACTCTTCGGGCAGACTGATAGTAGCCTAGAGGTTGCTGAAGCTGGCGTGTTGCTGGACAGTTGTTATTCAAGTGAGATGTCATGCAGCTAAACTGCAGAAATGATAGCTCTCATTTTAAGGAAGGTTTTGACATTTTGGGGAAATAAGCTTGTTTGCTTTTCTGCCCAAAAAAAAAAAAAAAATTATATGACTCATGTCTGTAAGAAAATATAAGATGACTACAAGCAGTTGTTTAATTAAGATTAACACAAGGACTGGAAACAAAAGGGGAATGAGTTGAACTGGCTCTGTGAAGTAGTTGCTGGCCCCAGTAAGTCATAGTTTTTAACTCATAAATGTAATGTGCCAAAGATAAAAATACATACAAAAAAAGAGAAAAGCAGAACAAATGTATTTGCAGCATAAAAGTGAAAGCACTCAGTATATACAAACAAAATACTCTGTAATTATTAGATTTTTTATCTGTACATGCTATACTGTTTAATTAAATGGATGATATGTAGTGAGGTTAGTAGAATTACTAAATTTAAGAAGTGCACAAAATACCTCAGTTTTCAAATTTCCACAAATTTTAGTAAGGCACACACAACAGAATAATGAATGAATAAATAATAAACAGTCACTTGTACCACCACTGAAGTTTCCTCAAACAAGGAATTAATGTTTGCAGATAACAGTTCTTCTTTGAATAAATAATGCAGTGTGACTAAAAAATAAAAATTAGACACCTTCTTTTTTTTAAATGCTCCAAAATAGCCCGAGTGTATCAGCATTGAGCGTGACTGACCCCAGTGAGAATCTCACTTTGAAATCAGACATTTTAGTGGCATACTAAGAGTGTCATTATTGGGAAATCAGACACCAGTGAGGCATAGCATCACTATTTTGACCTCCAGAATCAAGACTCTTGTGCATGCATTCCTGAAATGCTTTCCCATTACGGCAAATCACACTTAGCTACTTTATCTGTCACTGTGCTCATCACTAATAGTGTCCCACTTATATTTTAAATTCTCTTTGATTTGCTTTCATATATTGTCCTTTTTCTGTTGTTTTGTGGTGTATGACCAAGGCTTGTACCTCTGGATAATTCCACAACATGGCTGTCATAGTGTATGTCCTTCCAGAGCAAGCGTGAGAGATAGGGCTATAAGTCTGAGGTGTACGGTAAAAAGGACAGTAAGAGATAGAGCGCTTTAGAAAAATACACCAAGACAGGAAGAATGACACTTAGCCCTTAATCATCTCTGTGTCTGCAGGGATCCCCTGTACTTTTGTGTCTATTGCAGATAATGGTCTTTCCTTACTTGACAGCATGTCTTTGCCGAGCTGGAGCTCTGTAACCAATGCTTAAGTGTATCAGGGTGACAAAGCGTTGCTAGATTCGGTGGTGTCACAGCTCATCATGTAGTGACATTGCTGACAGCTGTGGTGTTAAGACAGGGAGGCTGTTGAATGGAGTTAGAATAGATTCTAGTGTACTAGACCCAACTTCCATAACAATGCCTTCCCTAAGGATCATGCTGCAATATGCAGTCCAACAACACCAGCTGGAACCACTGGAAGGCAGGGAGGGGAAATAATGGAAATCTGGGAGTGCAAACCAAAATGCTGCTTCAGTTATTGGAACACATGGGTGCTTGTGTTTCAGGACAAAAACCAGAGGCAAAAAGAGTACAAGAATGACAATGTTTTTTGTGGGATAGAGCTCTCACGCGCTATAGTGGCCAGAGGGCTGTCCAAATATACTGGCTCCTTCCTCAGAAAAAGTAAGGAAATAGTCTTAGCCTTCAGATATAACCACACCATCTTGAATGTGTCCAATCCCATCAGTTCTTTTCTATGAGACTGTCAGAGAAGACAAGTCCTTGCCAGGTTCTCTGCTAGTTTTAAGCGACTTCCTGTTTGTTGAAAACAGTACCGACAAATTGTATAATGACAAATGGTGGCCCAAACATCGTGGGAGCATGTCGTCTCGGGACCTCAAACTCAGTTGCAACTAATTTTGCCTCAACCCCAAAACAAGCAGAACAACATGACAATAACCAGGCTTTGTCTGTTTCTATGCAAAAATGGTCTGTGAGGTTTGGCTAGAAGTGAAGAGAGCTATACTTATACTTATCTGCTTTCAGCCGGACTGTGAAAAGTTTTCTGAATAAGTGTATTCAACATTACAAAAAAAAGTGCATTTTCTTCTTATATGTAGCTCATTTTACCCAAGTTGGGGGCTGAGTGTTCAGTTTAGTACCATGATGTTCTTGAGAGACTTTCCTTTTAACTGGATTCCAGTGTTTAGGCAGCTGATCGGGACCCTGGATTAGATTACTGTCATCCTCTATCAGAAGTTAAAACTAGATGAATACAAATGTTAAAGAGTCATGTTGTGCGTTATCTTTACGTCCACACCTATCAAACTAATCAGTCCCGCCATTGATTTAGGATATGTTGCTGTCTTTCACCACCTTGTGTCTGGTTTCATTCTGCCTCTTAAATATGTAAGAATGGGGCAAATAAAGACATGATAAGTGTTCAGGGAAAGGCTTTACAAAAGGTGTCTTTATGCGATAATCACCTGACCTTATTTCATGCACAAAGTAGGACTAAAACTCTGGCTATTTTGCTCTTCCAAGTGGTTGAGATACAAAGAGTTAATGGCTATGGCTGTGCCAACCTATGCTAAATGCCTCCTGCTTCCAACTTAATTAGTGTTAGGTTGTAATGCATCACTTTGTAACTTTTTTACAGTAATAACTGATAACCTTTCTAATTAAGTACTGTCTTGCTAGGTTATTGAGTATTGTTTCCCTGTTTTTAGAGGACATTCTCATTAATTGTTAATTAATCCAGGAGAAGATGATGCCTTGGAGCTTCAGATTTATCCTGTATTGTATTTGTCTTCCTTGCTGACTTGTTAACAATGATACACACTCAAGAATCATCTTGTTTTGTAGAACAGAGCTTTAGTGGTACTCCTTATACCATCTCAACACATATGAGAGGTAGTATCTATCAAAGCATAACTAACTCATACCAAACTCACATATGGTTTATTATCAATTTTTATAAATAATTGCTTTAACTGAATAACAATTAAATGTTGTCTCGTCAACAGTCCTTTTCATTTTTCTCGCTCTTTGTTGAATTACTTCCTTTATTCTGATATAGCTGCAATGTAACAGTATAAACATCTCCTTAGCTCACAGCACAAAGTCCTTCATATCACCAAATGGCCATCTTCAGAAGCTGCAAGTGTTTAAATGGGGATCTGTAATGATGATGCTGACCGTGTGCTTATGTTTGGCTGCTCACGGTGTCACTGAACTGTAATAAATGTTGTGGTAATCTATTTCATCCCCTGACCATTAGCGGGCTGAACACTCTCTAATACCAGTCTAGGCCTCATTTTCCAGGCCTCTGATCGCACCAAGTAGTGGGCACTTAATTCCCTCAATGAAATGCGGCTAGTGATTACCCAGGCAGAGGTTTAATATATCACAGAAAATTAGGTTGATTTTAATAAATTACCCATCCCACAGAATAGCAACATATGCTCACAGTGGAGAGGTGGAGAGGTGAAGGCAGGGTGGTGGTTCTCTGGTGCCGGAGCCAGTTGTTTTAAAGGTTAACATGTATTAAAGAATAGCAGAGGAGGAGATGGGTGGGTCAGCTATGGGGTGTCCTGTACCTAAATAAGGGATGTTAGCACTTCCTAGTTGCTTCATGACTTTGGAGTCCTTGTAAACAAGGCCAATTAAGGCCTCTGGCTTTATCTTCAGGCTTCCCATTGGCCTCCATCAACCTCCAGATCTAAACGATCTATATTTATAGCTTCCTGGACCTCCCAAAAAGCCACTGGCCTTTCCATTGGCAAACAGCAACTTGTCACACAATGCCTGAGTAAATAAAATATGACTTAGTACATTTTCACCATGTAGCACAGGGTGTATTTTACTTTTATGGCAGCATATTTTGCTCATGATGGAGGGTGAGCGCGAGAGAAGTCGAAATGCCTCTATAAATCATTCCTTGCGTTCTACCTCAAAAATAGTGCTCACATGATGAATGCGAGTTTACTGGAAGCATTTTAACTTTGAACAATGAGTCTGTGTGTGTGCGTCTGTACGTCTGTGTGTGACAAATCTGGAAGCATTTTATGGTCAGCCGCAGAGGCCTCTGTGATTGGACAAGATATGTCACTCCTGGTCTTAAAAGGCTTTGCACAACTGCAAGGGCATCCGCGAGTCATCCCGACATTTGTGGGATGAGAAATTCCATGGATTCACCACACAGTTCATTTCTATCCAAACTGCTTATTCTATCTGCAGGCCCTTACAGGCACACGATTCAGCTTGGTAATTTGTGAATGTGGTACATAATCAATATCCTTGGATTTCTGAAGCTTCATACTGACTAATCTTAAAATGGATTTGTCATTGTTACAGGAAGATATTGTAGCTCTGAATCACATCACTAACTCTCTAATGTGTGTATTTTATTGTGAGCCAGGCACTCAGGGAACTACAGCTTCTCAATGGTGAACCTCATCATTTTGCTGTCTGAATGAACTGAACAGGATAGAATATTTTCTTGTGGCATATTTTGGGCTTTCACTAGTCCATTTATTTATTATGCTTTGTAAAGACTTTGATTTTACCTCTAGTGGCTATTTATCTGCACTTTTCAGGTCAGTGGTTTCCCTTTTGCTCTCTTTTCTACTCGTCTAGGATGGTACTAGCGAGTTGTGCTTATGGTATTTGCTTGTTTTGTCTCCTCAAGAAAAACGTAATTTTGATATATCTAAATTAGCAACTTAAATGACCAGCTTCACACTTAATTCATGGGGCAACATTAACATTTATCTGACTATATATCTTGAATATATGTCATATGTGTTGACATATGTGTTGCTATTTGATGAATTCAAGATCAGCCACCCAATCTCTGGCTCTTACCAGACAAATTAGCTTGTTACTAATTTTATTTGGCTATTGCTGATAATATGACTTTCCTGTTTCTTATGTGACCGTGAAATTAAAGTTTTGGACTAGCAAACCAAAAAAATAAAATTTAAAAAAATGCACGATTTTCTCAGCAGTTTCTTTGTAAGAAATACCTTTTTACATTGCTTATGATCCATCCATAAATCCTTCCATTCATCCAGCAAAAGGTGGAGTACACCTTAGACAGGTCAAATCTATCGAAGTGCTAGCACGGAGAGACAGAAAACTGTTCATAATTATTGCCAGTTAATCTAACATTGCACCACCATGTTGTCCTTGTTCACATAATGATATATAAAATATATTCATTAAACAGCTAATACACAGTATTCCAGTGTCCAGGAATGTCACTGGGGCATAGGTATACGCTGTAATGTTTGTTTACATATTGGAGTAAGGCTCAGTGTAATATACTAAAACGAGTAACATATTATGAATTACTGACATGATGAATTATAGATGTGAAAATGACATCAAACAAGTTTCATTTCTTAAATTAAAACTCACTCGCTAGTAATATATTTACACATTCTTGCTAGTGGATGTTTGGGTTTTGTCATAAGCTCTGTGAAACGCAGGGCTTCCAGAATTCGTCATATCACCACATTGCTCCTTCTGTATTTCTCAAACCCATTCCAAACACTCCCCCACTTCCCATTCAAGATAAATATGAAACCAAAAGGAGAAATTCATGCTTGAAGCAAGAGAACTAATCTCCCTCCTGCCTGTTTCACTTCTCTGTGTTTAATTGATAGAAATTGCATGCATCAAAGAAAACGCACACTGAGATTTAATGGGCATAAAATGGACATTAGCATTTTAAAGAGATGGATTAACACATTAATCCGGGCAATTTTCATCCAGCACTTCCAATGAGATCGTCACAGCACACAGGCTCCTAATGGGGCTTAACTGGCTTTTTGCTTTAGTGCTGCTCTTAGGGATAACACCAAAACTTTTAGTTTTTGGAGAAGGGGGAACTGAAGGGGCTTAATTTGTGTGACGGATCTTTCAGAAGTGAGCTTTTACTTCTAAGCGAACAGACGTCCACATGACACATTACACAAGTTGCAACAGTGCCATGGGTGCACTCTCGTTGTGTGAGGGGAGACGTGAGTTTTAGATGGGGAAATTGCCCGTGCCTAAAAAGCAGTCATCAAAGGAGTTGCTGTTGGATGAACATCATGGAGTTGACTTTTCATCCATGCTGAACATATGTGGTTTTGGTCAGGGAGGCACACTGGATTGTTTAGCACAACAACTATACGTACAATAGAAGTAAGTATATGATTTCGCCACTATGTGGTCTTACTTTATGATCAAACGATGTACAATGTGTGCACCATCCAGCCATATGAAACATATTTGGGATGATTTTCTGTAACTCATATCTACAGATGTGGAATGATTGGAAGTTCCCACACCCGACCCCAAAGGTAGAAGCTGTACTTTACAGTTACGGATTGTTTTTGATATGCAGCTTGTCAAACCCTGTGGAAGGAAGTGGCTGCTAGCTGGCTCCAAAGGAGTGTTGGCTCGGTTTCATGTGCAAGGGGACAAACTTGTGAAGGATGATGAGTGCACGTGTCCCACGCTATGCATTCACACACATGAATATGAAACATGTTGACACACACATTGTACCAACACAAGCCATCATCAGTGGCACAAAACATCCATGGTGGTGTTTAGACTACACCAAACTCTCTTGATGCAGTGTGTCCTCTACAGTGCTACGGGCTTTCATTTCCATCCCCATATGGCTGCTCCACCCTTTTGTTCAAGTCATTTACACCGCAGTTTATGCACACAGAACATGTAAGCCCGCTGTACCTTCATGCAAAGAGAATGTAATGTAGGTCATCAAACAGAGCCGAGTGGGAGACAGTTGTTGTTTGTGAGCAGTGAGGAAGCCTCAAGAGTAAAGAACTGATGTGAAAGGAAGGGTGTAAAAAAAAGAAAAAGAAACAAGCCAAAAGAAAAAATACAATGAAACAAACAAAAGCTTCTTTGACAAACTGTTAAAACATAGAGTGCGTCTGTTTTGGGTGTTGTCACTAGTGGATAGAGGTATGGAAATGCAGAAACAATGCTTTCTCTCATTCGCTTTCCACCTGTCTCATGCTCTCTGGTGAATAGTTTATGCTACGCACCTTCTATTCACCTCTCCTGTACTTTCCGTCCCATTATCACTCTAACATGAAATTGCACTCAACACAATGTTGGAATTTTTGATAACATGAATACTGAAACTGAAACACTGTTCTGAATTAATAAACAACATAGTCTGGAGCTTTTAGAGAGGAATCTACTCTTTTCCTGCCTTTTTGCTGTGTTATTAATAAAATAACTTTTTCATTCCCTGCCTGATGTCCAGTACCATCTGAGTACTATTAGAGAAAGCTCTCAGCTTCCTGGAGAGGAATCAGGGATGGGTGTTTCCTCAAACATGCCCTGACAGGATGCTGTGATTTGAGTAACCCCTGAGTCCGCAACACAGATAACATGGAAAAGACAGACTACCCTCACTCAAGGCAATGGCTTCCCCATTCTCTCAGCTACCTTTGTGCAAAAGTCTGCAACATCTCCACACATAAGTGCTGTTCTATGAATGTTTGAATTGCACTCTGGCCTAGACTGGGACCAGAGAAGATAGATAGCACTCTCATCTAGTGAGAAATCATTAACTGCAATGAACACATACAGAATCCCATAAGTGTATGGCAGTTCTACAGAGCCTTTATCCATCTACCATAATTTCCCAATTTCCCAGATACACTTAATTTCATCCACCTTTCATTTCCCACACATGTTTAGCAGAGACCCCTTTGACCTCCTCTGTGAAAGATAATGCTCACATTCCTGTGGTTACCATTCTGTCACAGGCAGCAGTTTCTTGCCAAGCAATAAAACACACAAATATTGTATCCAAAATGTCAACAACACCATAACCTCCAATAACCTTTTTCTAACCTCACTCACAATAAGCTATCTTTGTTATCACCTTTTCCAAGCACTCATCAAGGACTCCTGTTATTCAACCCTAATAACGTTTAAACCTCAAAATGGAAATGTTTCACATAAGAAGAACTCTACGTGGATTTGATCACTGAGAGAAAGAAAACACATAAATGTACAGCAAAATGGTCACCCAGGGGCAAAATACAGCCTGTGTTTGAAACACAATCAAAGGAATCTTCTCCTCTCTGTCCTTTGAGAATAATTACACTTACTATCTGCTGCTCAGTCTGATTCGTGTTAGCAGCTTGAGAGACAGCCAAGGCACTTGGACGAAAAAGGACAGAAATTTATTGCACAATGCTTGTCTTTTCATTTGCCTTGGCCAGGCTTTCGACAGCCTCAAAAAGCTGGTAAGCTCGGATACTTTGAACAGCGTGATAAGGATCAGCTCAAGTGAGACAGACGTTAGACTAAGAAGAATCCAATTTTACATAAGGACTTTCAAAGAAGTGCGACATCTGTAATTGAAAATAGAGTACCTCGATAAAGTGATCAAAGCGGAGAGCTTGCAAAGTTAATAAAAATAAATAAAGCTTAAAGTGCATTTCTCTTTACTGACAGAAGGGTTTAAAGATGATGCTGTTTCATCCT